>CM057815.1:67327127-67502127 GCA_030067965.1 Latrodectus elegans
ATCCCTGCTGTAGATGAACATATTAACTAAAAAGAGATCTTCAGAAAATTAATACGTTTCGAATTTATATGTTTCCAAAATCCTTCAAAATATAATTTCTATAAAAAATTGTTATTTTATTTCAGTGTTAAAAATTTGAAAAAAAAGAAATTTTACTTGCATCAGACAACGTTTAAAATTAAATTAATTGAAAACTTAATTTATATTACTTATTTATCAAACAAGTAAAAATATTTTTAAATTAATTCATGAAAATAATAAAGATCTAATTAAAATCTGCTATTCCGAACTTCTTATTATATATTAAAATCGAAATTTTTTATTATTTTGAGAAATACAACTTGAAATTGAAAAAAAAAAGCAAATTTTTTGTTAATATTACAGTAAATTCTTTTTCTCCAGATTTAAAATGATTCAGTAATTATGTTGTAATTGCATTATAATATATTTACTAAAACTTTTACTCTACTCATAAACTATGCATGTATTTTAATTAATTATTTATAAACAATGATTTTCATTTTATTGAAGTAAATAAGAAATTTTCTTTTTATACTTTTTTAATATATTCAAAAAAATTGAAATACTTGTTCAGAAAATAAATTTATTATTCTTTAACTATTTTTAATGTCCGGCTGCCCTTAAAATTTAATCCTATTCAGTGCTAGAAGGAGAGAAGGTGGTGGAATCTTATACACACATACATAGAGTTGAAATATTCGTGATTTTGTTATTAAAGTATCTCGTAATTTTGAACCACGATCGGGTGATGAGGTCACACCTGATATTGCACCCTCCCCTTCACATCCACGCCACGCTAGCGGAAGGACTTTGGACGTCACATATTATGAACTGAAAATGCGTATATTAACTTAAAACGCCTGGTATGACTTGGTGAAAGCCTGTCAAATAGGTTTAAAATATCCAGATTAGTCATGAAGTCGTCTTTTTCATTCCCCTCATTCCCAAGATGTGAAGTAATCCACTGAAAATGTCTGATATGACTTGGTGAAAGTCTGTCAAGTAGATTTAAAATATTCAGGCTATATAAGTCACACAAATCCTTCATCAGCACTAACATTGTTTATAAGTATATGAGATTATCATTCAGAGAATTTGGTTAAATCATCGGACATAACTAAGTAACAATTATGCTTGTATAAAATCGATGGAAATGAAAGGAAATGACTGATTACAGAAAGGAGAGCATAAACATATAAAGATATTTTCATAGATATTTTTATGTTTTACAAATGAATTATTTTTCCACTTTCATATCATCGGGCTCTAAAAATACAAAAAGAGAGATTATCACAAACCTTTAGGTATCGATTGTAGAGACGTTTGATGTTTACAAAATTCTATTTCTTTAATTATTTTTAAAGCTGAATTTCAAACAATAAATCTGATATTTTGAATATTAAGTACTTCCGACGAAATCAGATGGGGCTCTATAGAATGTGATTCTGAAGAATTAAAAATGATATCAGCGCTTGTGTTTAATCTTTATCGGATATAACTTTGAAAAATCGGAGAGAGAAACTACTGGATTTTTATATTAGAAATCCCTCTACAAGAGTTTCAAATATGAATTTGCAAGGCAATGGATTCAATTCCTACACATGTCTAGAACACATTACCGTACATTGGTCAACCAGTACCATGTTTTTGAGATTTTTGAGATGACTTTCCAAACAATTCCTCCAGGTCTCGTCTGAGGTCACTTTCGATTTGTAAAGTACTACTGGGCTTATCAGGTTACATCGCTTTTTTTCCAAATTCATCAGATCTATTTTTTAAAAAGAGAGCTATATTGCATACAGAAACACACTAGGAAATGTAATGCGGATTGATACACATAAAATAAACTTTGGATCTCCTTGTAGAGACAGAATATATATTTTGTCTCTCTAGTTCTACAGTACCTCACGTAAATCCTATTTCATTGAATGAAGTGACGTTTAATTATTGTCAATCTTTAATTAAATATTATTACTGATTTTATCACCTTAATTATGTTGCATTAAGAAATAATTTCAAATGATTAACGCGTATATTGTTAAATCTCAAATGCAATATTTTATAAATATTTGTAAAAGTAATGACATGCTTTTGTAATATTCACCACTTACCAAAATAATTACTTTATTTCATAAAAACCATGAACGGAAAGAAAACTTTTAAAAATAATTTTTAGCAAAATTAAACTGTTAAAAAAAATAACCTTAATTTGATTTCTTTTTCATTTAAAATACTTTTGAAACTGAAATTGTATATTTATAACTAGCAATTACAAAAATAAAGCTATGAAATTTGCTTTCTTTACACTCTATAATTTTAATGATATATATATATATATATGTATATATATATATATATATATATATATATATATATATATATATATATATATATATATATATATATATATATATATATATATATATATATATATATATATATATATATATATATATATATATATATATATTGTATATATATTGTATATATATTGTATATATATATATATATATATATATATAATTTCAATTTTTAAAAACATATATTATCTCCTACTATCATCAATTGAGTTTGATTGCAAATAATATATTTTTGATAAATACAAAATTGTTGAAAATGGAAATAGTAAGAGAGAGAGAGAGCGAGAGAGATTTGATTATATAGTAAAACCTGTATCCGTGAGCAGTTGATACTGACCACACAAAAGAATTGTTCAAAGAAACTTCATATATGATTATAACAAATAATTTTTTACAAGATATTACTCAAAATTCATAATTTGTGTAAAGAAATAGCATTAAAAAATGGGGCTCGAAGTAGAAGCAAATACATTTTGGCTTTGAAAAAATATTGACCATTAAACTTGCATAGTTTTAGGTCTTCCATTTTATTAATCATATTTTAAAACTCTATACATTTTATCTTATATTAAAATCTGTCTTTACCCGCGTGTGCTGTATAGACTCTGAATATAAAGCCTACGCTGCTAGCCTTTCAAACAAAAGCGTTTGAATGTGTAATATTGGGAGAATATTAATAGAAAATGAACAAAGTGCAAATCTATTCTGGAATATCAAATTCAATTACCTTCTGACAATAAACATATATGCATACACAAGAAAATATCATAAGGATTTTACATCACTATGGACATGCAACACTATTGGAACTCATACGCATAAAAACAAATCACACAAAAGATATCTGAATTCAAATTCCTTAAAAACGTATATCAAAAGCAAGTGTGTCAATATGTAGTTGTTAAAAAAGCATGCTGGGCATTGTACTGAAAATTGTACTTCTCAAATCAAGACTAATGCAAATACATACGATAAACAAAAATACTGTGGGTAAGAAGATACTCACACACTAGACTGCATATTCATTACTTAAACAATCCCACAGAAGCTCATCTTCTATCATGGAGGGGTTTAATTGTTATGTGACAATGAGCTTAAAAGTAAATTAATTCCATTACTAAAAAAATCAAACTTGTTAAACCGGTAGCGGAAAGCAAAAGTAGACATCAGTGGATATTTTTCCTGTGCTTAAATACCCAATACACATATCCAACTAGGCATACCTCACCATATCGAATATAACAGTAAATGCACAATGAAACAAATTAGAAGCCCTCTCTATCTTGAGAAATGGGCAGGATTTACCTTTCTTGAGGATCATATTCACCAAGCAATGTATGATGGAACATTTACACCCGATCAACTAAAAGGGTATGTAAAGAGTATAGCTTGACCAATTCCTCATTTAACCCAAAGTTCTGATCGAGTTTTGTTTCAATCTATTGTTTTTCTCGACATGCTTCTAGCAAAGCTATTATCCAGCCTTCTAAAGCAAAGCCCCATTAGACATATCCAACAAGAAAAGCCTAGAATGCAGCGAATTAACATTAAACTTGGGCATCACAATTATTTGTATATTAGTTCTAGTATCGTGACCCTCTAGTGAATCTATGTGTACTTACCCAGATACTTCAAGAGTTTCGAGCTTCAAGCAAACAATGCATATGCACTTCAAGTTTAAGGCTGATAATAACATTATTATTTCATTTAGTTTGTCACAGCTGTCGTTTCTCAGATAGTGATGCATACCAATACAAGAATGATCAAAGAATGTGCATGCATATGCTCTGTTTTTGTTTACAAGGACCAAGAGAGAAAGTGGTAATTTTTCTCATTGGTGAATTAAATTGGTAAGCTCTACATGCAAATTGATGGATTCCATGAAAACTATTATGTTGCATCAGCAGGAAACAGTAATTTCATCCGCCCTGACCGCTATCATAGTTCCAATCATAAGTGTCAAGCCAGAGATGTTGCTCCCCACAGACTTTTCTTAAGCTAACAGATCCAACCACAAGCGTTTCTAAAACAACCTTCAATAAGTGAACTGAGGATCATTTTCATTCAGCGAATTCAAAACAAAACAAAGTATCCCTAAAAAGCACGTGAACCTCGTCATCACATATAATAGTGTCTATCTCTACACGGGAATCACTAGTCAGGTAAAAAATATTTATAAGTTAACAGCCAAGCCAATGGCAAAATTGAGCATTAATTAATCCATTCATGTAGGTATTGCTGCAACTGTTGTATTTTCCCGACACAAAATTGAGAATCCCAGGGATCTCCTAGATATTTTTTCTCCTCACCTTACATGAACAATAGTCCTTACATAAACAATTGCAATGAACAATGACTGCATTACACTCGCTTCGTGAGAAGGTTGTCTACCTGCGGGGTCAAAATAGTAAAATGTGCAACATAGTTTCTTCGAAATATTTTACCTTAAAAAATGTAAAAAAAAGGAACGTTATCTATTTTAATTCAAATTATTCCTGAAATGATGCATTTTCTTGCTTACAATAAAAATAACTAAGAGTATAATATATTTTTTTATTAAATTCATATAGATTCTGTTTGAATTATTTTACGTAGGCCCATGAAAATATTACAAAATTAGTTTTAAAATCAAAAATTTCTTATATAATAATTAAAGAAAGCAATTTAAATCAGAAATTAATTATTTTAAAAGTAAACTCTTCAAATTTAAATATATATATATATATATATACACCTTTCTTTGATTTGAGTTATATCAATTTGAATTTTAAAAAATGCTGAAAAACGAATAATACATATGAAAATATGAATTTAATGTTTTCTCGATACAGTAATTTATGTAATGTTCAAAACTTGTAAAAATCTCTGTAAATCTTATAGTATTTTACTTTATATAAAAAAAGTTTGCAATTTATTAATTTAAAGTGATTAAAAGATTTTGGTAGCAATAAATCGTGTTCTGAATCTCTTAAATTCTTAGTGAAATATTAACTCAATTCAAGTATATTTTGAATTAAATTTAATCCCTTTCAATACATTACACAGCTTATAAATATACTTGAAAATATAATTATATATATATATATATAATTTCAAGTATCTATAAATGTCTGTAAGTCTTTACTTTTCAAAAATTGAAACAAAAAAAATCGACTGATATTAATCTTAAAAACTACTTTAATAACTAATGTAGTCTTAGTTAATTAAAAGTACCTTTTTTTTATGTTGAGAAATAAATTATCCTTGTATTACTTTTTTTTCTGCAAATCATCTTTACGTGATTTATAACATTTCATTAATGTACTTCCCTTCTTTAAGCTAATTGTTTCAATTTCGGTCTTTTTTAAAAGACTTAATTAAACAATTCAATCTATATTCTGTAGAACACTATTTAATTAAAACTTTACAGTTGAAAGAATTAATGATTCATAAAGTATTTTTAGTTTTAGGGGGGGTTGTTTTCTTTTTTAGAGAAAATAATTTCACAATAAAAACATTTAATAAACTTAAGAATTTAGCAGATTTTAACCGTTATTCTTAATTGTCATTTACAACAAAAGATAAATTCTAAGAAAAAATATTTTATAATTTAAATATTGATTATTGATTAACTTTAAACTATATAACTACATAATATATATATAATGAAAATAAGTGGATATTAATAATGTAATTATTTTTTAATTATGTTTTGTTATAAAAAATGCATGTCACATTTTAAAAATATCTTGCATAAAAATAATTATATGAATTACATACTGCAATTTATTACAGAAAAGCATTGTAAGTTAATTTATAATTTGCATTTCTCAAATATTTTTAAATAACTCATTAATAAAATTATTGCAATTATATCATGTGAAAGATGTGTATTCATTTCTATGAAAATTAATAGAACACATTTTATACTTCAATAAAATGTAAATACGAATTTTCTTTCGATATTTTTCAAGAAAAATTCACTTTTTACTAGACATTTAATTTATACCAACTTTCACCAGCAATGTATTTTTTACAAATCATATCACTTCTTTTTAAATTTTTCCTGTTTCTGTAAAACTATGACTTTAATCTTTTTTAGCTCTTCTTACATAAAAATTCCTTATTCTGTACAAGATATTTAATCTACCGATTTCAAAAACTCTCACTTGTAATTTATGTTCTTTGAATCGTCTAAGTACTTTTCTCCTTGAATTTCTCGTGTAGGAACTATAACCAATATATTTATTTTAAGGAAAATTTAACCTCAAATGTCTTTGCCGCTCAACTTTCTTGTGATATTATATCTATATAAAATCAAAAATTCTTTTACCGGATAAATTTATTTTTTATCTAACATACGATATTTATTTTATTAAATTCTTTTAAAACTTAAAGAATAATTGAATTTAGGACAGAAAGTTTCATACAACTTTTTAACATTTAGAGTTTCCGATTATTTAATAAAAAAAACATTGATGCTTAGCGTGTGAACTATTTCAAGAAATACACAAATTCATTATAAGGATTCATTATAAATAATGCAATTTTTTTTCCTCTTGTATAAGGTTTTCAATATTTAATTTCAAATTATAATTTTAAATTTAATCATTTCAAAAGGTATCACATTGTTTCAAATTTGGCTTTAAAATAACTGAAAAACTAATCTTATTCTTCAAACAAACAATATTTAATAATATCTAGTACGTTTAATGATTTTTAAATTGCTTATTTTCTTAAGCTAATACGTAATTTATATAGACGTAAGGCAAAAAAATCTTACACTATTGATTCATTTATAAGTCCCATTATTTTGAAGGTGCAAAAATGTTTTTACTATTCGTGTTAAAATTAAGATACTTATTTCTGCTTATTGGGAATGTGCTTTATATGTAAACTGTCTATTAAAATTGCCTCGCCAAGAAACCAACGCTCTATCCAGATACGATAACAAGAATATGTAAATTATTAATTTTACAAAGCATGAAAATATAGGTGAATTTAATTATTTTTATAATGTGTATAAATGAATAAATTGTAAATTAGGCTCCTCACATATAAATTTCATTTGAACACCATTAGTTGGAAAAAAATTTATGATTTTAAGAAAGAGAGATTCTTACCAATGAGCTTTTACCTTCAATAGTGGTTGGTTTTGAATTTACAAATATTCTTGTAATGATGTTCAAAATTCGAAATGTATCATGTAGTATTCCATACAGTCTAATATACCAATTTAAATGAATGGTTTATTATTTGAATTTTATCTATTACTTAATATAGTATGCTTTCAAAATTTATAATGTAATTTTAAATAAGCTTACATCACATATCAAAGTCATCAATTACTTTTAAAATAACTGTTTTTTAAGACAATAAATTTTACAGCGTTTTTTAAAAGTATAAAATTTATTTATAAAGTGACCTTTTTATTTCCAATACACCAAGGAAATAAATGATATAAAAATACTGAGAAATTTTGCTTGTCTCTAAGACATTTTTATGCCATCATTCCGAAATCTGTATTATTACACCGAAATTTTGTGCCTATTTCTTTGAAAGAAACGATATCCTTGTAACATGCAAAATCGAATTCCAATATCGGATTTAGAAAGATAAAAAAAATTACCTGCATAAAAATAAAATTGCAAGCAACATTTTTTTGCTGCTCCTGCAAAAAATAAATTATACTTTTGGTTTCTTCTATTAAAAGTAAAAATTTTAATAAATATATGCAAACAATAGACTTCATCTTTTGAAACATTCCTTTTAACGTAAAAAATTTCAAAATTCTATGTTTTCCACTAAGATATATATATATATATATATATATATATATATATATATATATATATATATATATATATATATATATATATATATCTATATATATATATATATATATATATATATATATATATATATATATATATATATATATATATATATATATATATATATATATACATATTCTGGTTAATTACACAAACAAAACAAAAGAGATAATACCTGGATATTTAGCAAAAAATTCAAAAGTAATTAAAGAAACATTTATATATGTGTGTGTAAATATATCATTAAATGATTAATTTATCAATTTGATAAATTTATTATTAATTATATAAACTTTAAATTATAAAACTGTGCCCAAGTTTTTAATGCAATCAAAATTTTGTAGTGCTAGTAAAATTATGTATATTTGTATTCTGAATCAATAATTTAAATTATTGTTAATTATTTTCCAGATAAAACATAACTGTAAAAAATATTAATAGCATACTTTTATAAATTTTTATTAGAAAATATAAATAAAATTTACATTTAAATGTAAAATTGCATATATCAAGACATTTGAACAGTAATATGACTGATTTACAAAAAAGTGAACTCAGAAATAATGAAGCTATTTAAAATAAGACCACGTAATTTCCATTCAATAGTTTTTTGATAAATCTACTACTGAAGAAAACAATAAAATCTACTAAAAACGTGAAAGAAAATATTACAAAAGTTTATTTGATTTATAAAATAAAAAATAAGGTAATTTATAGTTTGCTACACTCAAATTATAATGCACATTACTAATCAATTAAATTTCCTAAATATAATTTATAAATTATTCGATGCATGTTTATGGAAGAGGAGGATTAAAAATAGTGTACTTTTTTGTTAAGTTTAATTTAAATATTATATTAGTTGAGAGAAGGGAAAATATCCTTCCTTATTAATGTAAATCTTTCCCGTTCATTTTCAAAATTTTAATATACAAACAAAGACTTTCTTGACTGTCATTTAAATCAAAAATAATTTTCATTACAAAATTTAATTAAAATCAGAATTATGTAATACAAACCATGAACGAAATAATTATATTAAATTATTATGTTAAAATATATTTTAATTTAATAATTGTCTATGTATCAATATAAAATACACTACCGGACATTAAAATTGCTGCACCAAGAAGGCGACATGCTACAGACGTGAAATTTATACGAAAGGCAGAAGGTGCTGTGATATGCAAATGATTAGCTTTTCAGCGCATTCAGACAAAGCAGACGCCAGTAGCGACACCTACATTGTGTTTAAATGAGGAAATTGTTCAGCAGGTTCCTCATACACAAATTGCTTTTGAACGTTGTTGCATGGTGAAAAGTTGTTGTGATGCCTCGTGTAAGAAAGAGAAATGCGTACCAGCACGTTCCTGACTTTGATAAAGGTGGAATTGTAGCGTACCGGTATTGCGGTTTATCTTTTCGCGGTATTGCTGCTAACAGTCATTGATTCTATATTCTGCTAACAGTCATTGGTCGAGACCCAATGACTGTTAGCAGAATATAGAATCGATGGGTTCAGGACGGTAATACGGAACGCCATGCGGGATCTCAACGGCCACCTATCACTAGCAGCCGAGAAGACAGGCATATTATCCGCATGCCCGTAATGGATCATGCAACACGTTACGAGCCGTGAGTCAAGAAATGGGGTCGTTTAGAAGACAACAAGTGTTTGCACGAACAGTTCGACGACGTTTGCAGCATCATGGACTCTCAGCTCGGAGATTATGGCTGCAGCTTCCGTTGACGCTGCGTCATAGACAGGAGCGCCTTCAATGGTGTGATCAACGACGAACGTGGGCGCACGAATGGCGAGACGTCATCTTTTCAGATGAATCCAGGTTCTGTGTAAAGCATCATGATGGTCGCATCCGTGTTTGGAGGCATCGTGGTGAACTGACACTGGCAACGTGCACTCGTCATCGTCATACTGGCCCATCACCTGGCGTGATGGTATGGGGTGCCATTGGATACACGTCTCGGTCACATCTTGTTCGCATTGTCGGTGCTTTGAACAGTGCACGTTACATTTCTGGTGTGTTACGACCCGCGGCTCTACCCTTTATTCGAGCCCTGCGAAACCCTACGTTTCAGCAGGATGATGCCCGACCGCATGTTGCCGGTATTGTGTGGACCTTCCTTGATACGGAACATGTTCGGCTGCTGCCCTGGCCAGCACGTTCTCCAGATCTTTCTCCAATGGAAAACGTCTGGTCAATGGTTGCCGAGCGACTGGCTCGTCACCAAACGCCAGTCACTACGGTTGATGAACTGTGGCATCGTGTTGAAGCTGCATGGGCATCTGTACCCGTACATGCAATCCAATCTCTGTTTGACTCAATGCCCAGGCATATAACTGCTGTTATTACTGCCAGAGGTGGTTGTTCTGGGTACTGATTTCTCAGGATCTATATATATATATATATATATATATATATATATATATATATATATATATATATATCTCCAACCAAATTTTTTGAAAATTTAATCACTTGTTATTTCTAGTATAATATATTTGTCCAATAAATATCATTTTGTTATCTGCATTTCTGCCTGGTGTAGCAATTTTAATGGCCCGTAGTGTATCTTAATCCTGTAATTTTGAACATTGCATATAAAATAAAAACAAAGCTTAATCAACTAACTCTAACATTATTATATTATATTCCAATTATTTTTCATTCTTAATGCCACTCCGATGCTTATAAACTTGCTTAAAAATTTCAATTTCAGTACATGACTGCTAGTTATATAATATCCTCAATTAGTTACTTACAGATTATTTATATTTTATACTCTAAAGTTTTATTTACACTTCTTGTAACTATAGGTATTCGGAGAAAAGTTATGGAGACGGTAATTTAAGTTTTATAATTTAAAATCGAAATGAAGAATCCTTAAAAGATGCTATTCAAATTAAATTTTCCAAAAAAAGTTAATGTTCCAAATTTTAAATTTTAATTTTCAAAAATTAATTTTTGAAAACAAATTTCAGATTTTCCTAGAAAACTATTCTTCGTCAACGAATTTCTTATTGCTTATTTAAATTCAAGCATGAGTCTGAAAATCTATAGTTGAATGAATATTTCAAATTAAAGTCATTAATGAATTAAATAAATTTAAGTAAAATTTTATCAAAATTTGAATTGTTATTTTCAAATAATATACTCAAAGTTCTTTTTTCAAAAGAATGATAATCTCTACATATTGTTTTAATCTAATAATGTATTTAGAAGAATTGATAAAAATATTATTGTACAAAGAAGCAATTTTTTAAATATATATATATATATATATATATATATATATATATATATATATATATATATATATGCCCGCAGACCTGTTGTGTGTGTCCCATTGACCAGTCAGCACCGTACTGACCGTTTGCAATGGTGTCCTGAGCATTGCAATTAGACTGAATAGGACTGGGCATGCGTATTATTCTCATATGAGAGTAGGTTCAGTCTGTCATCGGATTGTAGACGCCAACTGATCTGGCACGAGAGTGGTACTGTTTATCGTCCAGAAAATATCCGGGAAAGGGACCGATATCCGACAGGGCTGTTTAGTCCATTTGCGATGCTTACGACACCATTGCAAACGATCAGTGCGGTGCTGTCTGGTCAATGGGACACATACAACAGGTCTGCGGGCATATAGTCCTCCTCCCCTCAAACGTCTGGCAACAGTTTTTTCGAGAGATTTGCTTTCCTGAGGCAGCAAGAAACTTATTTGCCACCTGCTGAGCTGTGAGCCTTTTGCTGAAAGGAAGATATATCTGTCTTCTGAACGCATCATACTTCTAACACGACTTCCCCAGTTCCGCCTACTACACATTCCTGTAGTTTTAAATGACTTCCACAGCCGTGAAACAACGCTGTGAGAGATGTCGAACTTCCTGGCAACATCTGTTATTTTTCATCCTTCTTCGATCTTTCCAATAATTCGGCAAAGCATAAAATCATCTAACTGATGTCGGGAAGACATGCCAAACATTTCAAGTTCGTCTATTAAATCTTTCTTGTAAATCTTTGACTTGAAACAACAACTGTCCACAAGCATTAAAACCTTTAAAGCTCTTATGAATGCTATCACGTGATAAACAGACTTGGAAAAAAATTTGCATGCGGATACTACTTCTACTATATCCCACAATTAATTTAATTTTCCACATTTTCTTCCTTTCATTTTGTGGTTGCTATGAATGATAATTTTATCCGTCCTTAGCAATTGTCCAGCAATCTGTGTGTATATATATATATATATATATATATATATATATATATATATATATATATATATATATATATATATATATATATATATATATATATATATATATATATATATATATATATATATATATATATATATATATATATATATATATATATATATATATATATATATATATATATATATATATATATATATATATATATATATATATATATATATATATATATATATATATATATATATATATATATATATATATATATATATATATATGTATATGTATATACACATTTTTCAAATATATTTGTTAATAATATAATAATTCATGAAACAACTTCAAATTAGCTTTAAAACTAATTGCAATTTTCATCTTAAATTTAAACAAGATTTCATCTGGTACAAACAATTCTTTCTTTAAAACAAAATCTCTTAATGTTAGTTCCCAAATTAGGTTTTCTACGACTGCGCATTTTATTCCCTGGCATCATAAAAAAAACTACAAACGACTAACTCTTTATATTTCAAATCTCATATGTCCAATAAGGCTCTCAACTGTATCAAGGAGTATCGGTTCTTTAGTTTACGTAACTCAAAAAGCAAAGAAAAGATTTATTTCAGATCCCTTTAAGCTTTTCCAGCTCTAACGAAGAAACTCCTTGTTTACAATGTTCTTTTCACAGTGGAAGGACAAATTTACGAAGATTTGTTAAAAAATCAAGCATCGAGCGTTTCTCGATTTTCCAAAACAGGTTAGAATATTCTACTACGCTTTTATTTTTAAAACAATATTTTGTATCATATAATATGGTTTAAAATTTACTTTATGCTAAGTAGGAAAAATTATTGTTGATTGAAATATTATTCATAGAATAATGCCTTAGTATTAACAAACACATACATAAGATGCATACCAATCTCGATCACTATTTGTAAGAATAATAATCTTAATATTCTATCAAACTGAATTTGTACTTTAACTATATCTTCTCATTCATTATCATATATTAGTATGGTAATGAATGAGACAGAATATATTGAAAATTTATACACAAATATTTTTTTTATCTTTAATGCCCGGCCATTTAGGATACATCTCCGATTTAGCATTGCGAAGGTCAAAAGTGATGGCAATTTATATAGTGGGGCACCCAATGGATGTGACATCGTTGCCCTGGGCAACATTGGGAAATTTTACATTTTACACATTAATTAGAATAAAACATTTTCACTTTTTTTTTTAATAACAATAACTTATCATAATGTGCAAAATAAGTAAGGAAGAGTAAATGATATTTTTTAAGTTTTTCGTACCAAAACCATTAAAAATGAATTTTCTACATTATGTTAAAAATATTAAATAAATCATTCATTAACTTCATCAATATAAAACTTTATTGTAAATAAATCATTATAAAATTTCTAATTTTTCTTATATTTCATTCTTGAAAACAAGATAATGAAAATTAGCTGTCCAATTAATTGAAGCAATTGATATTCACAGACAAATTAAAATGGAAACTTAAATTCTATAAATTTTGTTAAAATATCAATTCTGGTATTTAAATATTTGACTTTCAAGTATTAACATGAAAGAATATATCCTAGAACATTGTTTGCGATCAATGCTTGGAAGACTTCCCAAAAATTCAGAAGTTCAAATTTAATGATTTACCTAAGTGCCAAAAAAGATAACAACGTTTAACTTTACAATCTAAAAATATTGCATAACATTAGGATTAATAAATAAAAACTAAGCACAATACTAAGCGCAATTCAATTTTCATAAATATATGAATAAACAACGAATATAATTCATAAATAAAAGTTAACACTTACTAATTTACATTAAGATTACTTATATTTATTGAATTAAATATTTTCAACTTTTTGATTTTTATCCGCTTTATTATATTAACTCATGAAAAATTAAAATTTAAAGATTCAAAAAATAACAAATAGTTATTAAAGTATTTTTAGTAAATAATTATATTAACTCGTTATAGTTACATAAAAGTAGTTTATAATTTTCCTGTTCTCATATCTCCTTCATTTTTAAAAAAATCTTAATTCGTTTCATTCATATTTTAATAAGAGAAAATTACTTGATTGATGAATAATACTTTGAAGATAACAATAAGGACAATATTAATTATCTGATTTTAATAACACTAAGATCTTGAATCGCAAAACCTAAATTGACACAGATGAAATCTATTTTCTAACAAATTAAAAACAACCATTAGTATGGGGAAAATTACGAGTAGATGACTAATCCTTCAAGTTGAAAATCAAAGCTGAATTTTATTAAATTCATAACTTACATTTTCTGTTATAAATGGCATCAGTCATTACTAATTTCTCTTAGTCTTTGTGATTGCTAAATACGTTTAATAATTATTTTATAGTGAAATAATCAATTTAATTGAATTTATAATTTCGTCTGCCGTTTACTGAACTGTTATATATATCAATACATCAATAACTATATGTAGCAATTATTTATAATTTCTATATAACAGTTTTGCTTAGAAAGATGAATAAATTATATATATATATATATATATATATATATATATATATATATATATATATATATATATATATATATATATATATATATATATATATATATATATATATATATATATATATATATATATATATACTGCTAATATTCTACAATATATTCTATACACACTAAGTCATGGTCGATTGATTCTATTAACAAAATATTATTTTTATAATAATGTGGGGAAAGGATTCTCCTCTGTAATACTACAAGAAATTTTTTAACAAGATTGAGCGTGCATGTTTATAATTTCCTTGGTTCTTGATTATTGGTCTTGATTTTTCTTCTTTAGCTAGCCATTTCTTTTTTAACTTGCTATAAATTTCAGTGTTTAAAATTCCCCCTCTAAAAACTATGTAGTAAATAAATTCTAAGTCAACGAATTTTTTTAATGGAAATTAATATTTTATTGGCCTCATTTTGTTTGTGAAAACAGTTTCGCCAATTCCCCTGCCGAAACAGGACCGTACCAAATAAACAACAAAAAACTTTCGACCAAGAACAGAAAGCTGCATTTTAAAGACTCAATTATTACTTGACAGTTTGCGATATTGATAGTTGGAAAACTGGAAATTAAAGTAACTTTCCAGTATCACTCCAACTGAGAATCATACGAAAGTAAATTCAGAGAATAACCTTTCATACAAAAACAACTAAAATCAAATATAGAATCTCACACTACCTGATTAAACATCTACAAATCCGTCATTACGAAATGAAAATAACAATCGTTTATAGATTAGAAAGCAATTATAAAATAAGATTTGTTTCAAATAAGGTTTTAAAACTTCAAGAAAACTTTTACAAGAACTATTATGGAAATAATTCATAAAAACATCCTTTTCAATCATTTTTCATCATATTTCAATACAGTTTGTTTTTTAAAAATAAAAAAAAATTCATTTCAAAAACAAAATTTAGAAATTTTTTTTATATAAAAATCAAAACTTTACTTTTAAATCGCTTTGTGTTTTTCTATTATGAATATAAAATGAAATTTAATTATTTTTCACATTGATACTTGTCAATTTTACTCTAACAAATAATTATAAATGCTCGGGTATATTATACTAATGGGCATTTTCAAAAATCACATTATTTATCACAATTGCAAAATAAATTATTTTGTCGCTATTTTATAGAAAAAACAATCCATGGCATATTTATTTTAAAAACTGCCAAAATGTGTCTTGTATAAAGATTTTAGATCCTTGGGGAATAATGACATAAATTATAAAGTTATTTAAAAATAATTATTAGAAAAATATTGGATATAATTTACAAAAACTGTAATTTAAATATAAAATACGAGTAAAATAGTGTAAATTTTTTATTTAAACTTTTTAAGCACTTTTAGCTTTAAAAGAATTTGCTAAGTTTTCATTTAAGTTATTTTAGAGCTAATTTTAATTATAAACTTAATGCTATACAAAAAGTATGCTTAACTTTTTATATGAATTTAGATTAAGTTTTATAAAAAAAAGAAACATTTTTATTGTGAAAATCACTAATACACAACATCGTTTTTAAAGTGCAAATTATTGCATTAAAAATAAAAAATTAATTTCTTTGAATTTCTTGCTTGCTTTTAGTGTGAATATACTTCTCATATAAAATCTTTCATTCAAGTTCTTCTTCTTCTTAGAGTTGGGTTTGTATGTCATTAGGCATTTCTGCTTTTATCATCAGCACTTTGTACTGTTTACTAAAACCCCAGTGTTTCCTAATTCCAGTTGCTTGGGTCACTCACTTTATTAATAATGTCCGATAACCCTTTAATGGAGTCTAGGTGTAACTCTCTAGTATGGATGATGCCTAAAGAAGTTAATCTAGGGAGGGCAAGGGACTCGCATTCGTAAATGATATGCTTGGCCGCGCGTTTCCTCTTCCATATGACATATCCTGCAGATAGGGTCTTGCTGAAACAGTCCCATTTTATGGAGGTGTTTTCTGAAATAGTAGTGCCCAGTTATGAAGCCTGCGATTAAACTTATCTTCTACCTAGAGCATCTTAGGAGGCATTCCTCGCTGATGATCCACAGATCTTACTTTTAGCGTGGGTTTGAGCAGGAGTGTTGAGCCAAGCTTCATACATCTTCTGTTTTTCCCATCTAAGGACATTGGTTTTAGCGGTCTTCGGTCCTCAAATTGATCCCGCAAAAAGGTTCTGCACCGATGGGAACAAAAGACGATCCTTGTTTAGCAAGTTCATCAGCCCTTTCATTACCTTCGATACTTTTGTGCCCTGGCACCCATACAAAGATAACCTTGTTTCTAGTTGCCAGTTCTGTATTAAGGTTTCTGCATTCCAAAATCATTTTAGATTTGATTTTGAAAAATTGATAGCCTTTAAAGCGGCTTGATTGTCACTAAAAATGAGAATCCGCTTATCGTGGTAACCCTTCCTCATATTTAGTGGCAGGCAGTGGATAATGGCCAAAACTTCTGCCTGGAAGACCGTAGCGTATCGTCCAAGGCTTGCAGATTGGCTGGTTCATTCAAGTTAATAAAATTTCATAAAATATTGTTTACCAAACAATCAAAATGTTGATAAAGTTTTATTTAAACTTAATTATCAAAATAGATTCCTCAACCTCTCAAAATTCTGTAAAATGTAAAGAAAAAGAGTAGTTTACAAACAGATAATTTTTGTTAATTTATATTTTCTGTTCGCTTTTATTTTGAAGACCATCTCATTATTTTTTGTGTGTTATATTAATTAGAAATATATAAGTATGCTACTTGTATTTAATAATATCTAATACAAAAATTTAATTTTAAATGTAAATAATTTCTATAAAAAATTTAGTAATGAAATATTTTCTTATTTTTAATAACCAAATGTTATATAATAATACTTTTTTATCCTTTGTATTTGAAATAAAATATATGTGGTTCAGAATCCTAAGTTATTAAATCCAAGCATTAATATTTTCTTACTTTCCTAACATTTGAAAATTTAAATTCAATAAATAATATGCTTAAGAAACTAAAGCCTATTTCATTACAAAAATCAATCTTAGGTGTAAAAAAAAAAATTATGTAAAACTTATTTATTGAAAGCATTTTGAAGCTTCCAGCTTTGGTTTTAGAGGGACTTTTATTTTATTAAAATTAAAAATAAATATATATAGTATATAATATATAAATATATAGAAATAAATAAAATGGAATGAAAAATATATGTTGTTGTTAACAATGACACTTGAACAAGCCAAGCTCGCTATGCCCCGACTATGCGGGTTTAAATCAATTGGGAACGTTTTTCGTTTAATCAGAGCACCATAAAGGTGAAAGTACGACTTTTGCTCTTCAAATCCTCCGATAGATGGCAGCACCAGATGATCTAATCCCTCAATTTTGACATTAATCTGAAGGGAGAATCAATTTCTAAAGACCATTGCACAAATAGTAACTGCTCAATGTTCGATCACCGGACTTTCTATTCCACGGATTTAATGAGAACGTATATCACATGTACTCGGTGGGTCTCTGGCGGCATTGGGAGTCGAACCCCACCCTTCCGGGTGGAATGCCGTTACCCTAACCATTAAGCTACCACACCCCCGTAAAATATATAGAATGCAAAATAATACTGACTGCTGGAAACTTTTATTTCTAACAAAAAGATGTGGGGACTATAATTTACATAAAGGAGTGAGTAAAATACTTATCTCAACATAGTTAAATGTTCTAAATTAAAAAGCATGGAAACCCATTATTTCAGATTCTTTGATTTCTTGTCCCTCAGTGGTCACACACACATTTTGTGACGTACAAGGATTACTTGTACCTCCAGTTTAAAATAGAATTCGATCTTCTCAAAACATCATTTCTCTAAATGAGATTTGAACCCGTGAAGTCTTGAACAGAAAGCCCGAACTTTAATAATTGGCTTCATTCCTCCAGAGTATAACCCCATCTTGAAATTGAGTAAATGAAAAATATTTTTTAAATTGCCATGAATACTACTTTTATGACAGCAAACATTTATTTGAATTTAGCAGCATTTAAATTTTTAATTAAATGATTTTAAATTCCTACAATATTTCAGACATTTCCCGTTATTCTAGCTTATGATATAAATTATAATTTATAATGAGCACTTTTACTACAAAAAATCAATTTTGGAATTTAAATCTATATTGTATATATATATATTCTCATTAACAATTTAAATAAAGGTTTAAAATCGGTGTATTTATAAACGATTAAACAAAGAAAATAATTTTAACTTTTTTATTGTTTTGTTTTGAAAATATCTGACGATAATTTATTTACATATTGATAAAAAAATAATGTATTACTATCATAAAAGAATACGTGGCCTCTTGTATTAATAGTAAACATTGTTTTAAATTAATACCGTAAAAATGAAAAAAATATGTAATTGTATACATTCATTACAAAATTGATAGTAGTAGCATTAAATTATTTAATTACACTCATCACTCTTCATATGTCTAACTACAAAAAATTCTATTAATATAATAATTTGAATTATTTTATCATTATTATATACATAGTTCGTTTGACCGATTCTTGGCTCATTGTGTTGTTTTAATAAGATACATTCACTAAACTTTCAGAGTACAAATTTCGCAGCGGAAAGAGTCACGACATACATATAAATGGTGTCATTTTGGGATAATGGTCAATAACTCATGCTGAATCATTCGATTTAGGCGTGAACGTGCCAACTGCCTCAAAGATAAAGGTGCGTGGTAACACCGCACAATTTATGATGAAAGTGAGCCCAGCTACAAATCTTTGCAATTAGTGTAAATCAGTTACACTATTGGCCCTCTGTTGCCTTCAGGAGAGAAAGGGTTAACGTATTGTCTACTATAGAACAATGTTAACTTAAATGAAATACAGATACCCTAAAAGTTTTAATTGCTAATATAAAGAATATAATAGAGTTGAGTTTTGGGATTAAGCAAATTATTTTATAGTTATATTAAGCACATTTTATTTCAAATAAAATAGAAATTTATTGAACAACCTTTTTCCTCTGCTTTAAATGAATCATCTATCAAAAGTAATTTTCTTTCAGTAGTTAAATCATAAACTACATTATTTCACAAATATTTTAACTATTCATTTATGTTTGCTTCAAATTTAATACGGTATTTTTTAAAAATTTTAGTGGTATTTTTCAACAAACAGGAGGAATATTGATAACATTGCTGTTCTAATCATATAATAATTCTATTTTTAAAAGTATATATATATATATATATATATATATATATATATATATATATATATATATATATATGCATTTTAGAAACATTATAAGACTTAGAATAGGTAATTATTCAAATTTTTCACTAGATCTTCATTAATGCATAAAATTAAAATTACTTAGATAAAAATTTACAAAGAAATATTTCTTAATGAAAATGAAAAAAACTAAAACAAATCTGTGTTTTTCTAAACATCTCAAAATAAAACAATACATAGTATTAATTTTTTGACTTGCAAAATTCATTTGAATATATTAATTTGTGATTTAAATAACATTTATCTTATAAATTAATTCTTATCCCATATTTAAATATATCAAGCTGATGGTATATTTAATATATTGTTATCTTTTTAGGAAATATAAATATTCAATTTATTAACATGTATTGTAAATATTTTATAATAATGAAAACGTGACATTAATCCGGGTTCTTTGGTGAAAAAAACTTATGTAAAGTATCATATATTCAGTGAGGTATTATTCCCTTGTTCATATTATTATTGCAAAAACAATGAATGTTTTCTTCTGCGAGAAAACTAATTGAAATAAAGTCACATACAATAGTTTCATTTCCCTCCTCTTATTTCAGTTTAAATTAGTACACTTCTCTTTATAATTGATCTATTTTAACTTGTTCAGATCTATTTCATTAAGCTGTGGATATTTTGTTTTTATTATTTTCTTCAATCTCTATTGAAATAGAGGAAAGCTTTTATACCTTCAGCATATCAAAGCTTAGAATTAAATACTGAACACAGCGATCTCAGGAGATTTATTGGATCAAAGTTTATTTATCGTGAGGAACTAATAGATCAGATGTACTTACAAAAATAATTATAACAATAGAAATTTATTCTGAGCCTACAGACGAATAAACAATTGAAAATAAATTACAACAGTCTTAAAAGAAAAGCTTGCTTAATTTTTTAAACAAAGATTAAACAGTAAACAATTAAATTGCATTTTAAAGAGGAATATAATTAATTAATAAAGGCTTATTTTACTTATTATTTTTCCTAAATTAACATAATAATACACAAAATAAGCTTTTAAATGAGACGTTTAAGAAAACCAAAAAATATTAAAATGAAATCAGAAAAAATAAATTATTCCTATATCAATGTGTAACTATTGAAATAAGAATGATTTATTTTCTGGTTTCTAATTTACATTTATGTCTATAAATGAGTATAAAAATTCAAACGATTTCTCTTGCAGACAATTTTTCGGCTGGGTCTTGGAAATTTCTACAAAAGTAATAAAACATTTTATCTTCATTCAACTAAAAATTCCACATATTTATGTTCACTAAATAAGTATATTTCTAACAAAGCATTCGATTCATTAACTTTATTTTAATAAAACGCATAGAATATGAAGAAATGTTTATTTAAAAAGAAATAATTTATTTGAAATCTTACTTGCATGAATGATAATTGAATATGTCTTCGTATTTATATGTATACGAAGCCACTATAAAAGATTTTGGTACACGTGCCGTATAATCCATGATTCCAAATTCTAAATTATTTTGGCGATGAATAAATATTGCCAAGATGAAGTATCGTGACGTGCATGATTTCATAAGTACTATGGTTACCAAAATAGAATTTTTTGCATAATTTTTATAGGTCTCCATATGTATGACGTAATAAAAACGAGGTTGTTTTACGTATGTAAGAAAATCCGCCACAAAATCGTCAATCTCAGAATTTGGCATCATGGATTATACGCACCTGTGTCAAGGTTTAATATACCGATTAATCAACATTTCTAACCATTATTATGTTCCTAATCTCTGTAAATAAACTGAAAGAATCAATAATAATACAAAAACATTAATTAAAAGCTTAAAGTTTTAAAATTTGCCATAAATTTCTTTGTATGTGATAAATTATTTAATTTAGTATTAAAAAAGGTAACTTACGAGTCATCTTTTATCAATTAATATGTAATATCAAAAGAACTCCGACCCACCCGTAGAGTATGAGGTGGAGGAATGACGTTGCGAATTGCCTCAGGTGAGGCAAAATCTAAAGGTACAGTCTCAAGAGTTCCAAATGGATCGAACATAAACTCCTATTGAAGTGGTGGGAGAACTCAAACCACTACTGAAGATGCACCCAGGTATGAAGGGAGATGAACAATTATGAAGTCCATTAAGGCTCCTTCTGAATGGAAAACTTGGGGCCCCCCAGCCTTTATTAAAATAGATAGAAGAACGTGGATTTATAAAAATAAGTTATGGATACAGTATGTACAAGATTATTTATAGGAGTAGAGAGTCGGGACCATTTAGGAGGGAGTGATATTGCGTAACATTGCTTGCAGAAGGACTTCCTTGAATGCAGACTTAAGACCCTTTCGGGTCAAAAGCTGAAGAACATTGTTAGCAGTAGCATTCTTAGGAAAGTGAGGAGTTTTAAAATCTGCATAGTGTTTGCAGTAGAGTATCCGTAAGCATATGGAAACGTCTCGTTTGGAATCCTAAGGAGCCATGGCCAGTTAATAACGGGTTGGTGAAGAAGTCCACCACGACTCTCTTCCAAGAGACCTCGGGAAAATAGGGAGAAAAGTCTACTAGTCTTATTGGAATTCTGCGATAGATTTTGCTAGTTCCACGATTCCATCTCTGCCGTAAGGTGGGTGAATTGCTGTCTGCTGTGTCTTAAAGTAACTGCAATGTTCTCCTTTGCAGTGGCTTCCTTTGCAGCCAATTAATTGCGTTACAATTAAACTTGGGCACAGATGTCGTATAATCCAGAATGCCAAATTCTATGTTTGGTGACTTTTTGGCTGATTTTTTTATGTATTTGGCAACCTGGTTTTTATTACGTCACAGATATTCAGACCTAAAAAATCCTAACGAAAATTCTATTTTGGCAACCCTAGTATATGCGTCATATTGGCGACATTTCTCCATCGCCAAAAATATTCAGAATTTGGAATCCTGCCTCATACAGCATCTGTGCCCAAACTTGCTGTTATTTTCTAAATTTTTTACATGTATCTCATAGTATTATGTTAATATAACTTACATAAAGATTATTTTTTTGTTATACTAAAAATAAAGTAAATATAGTATACTATACTTATAATGTAATACGTAATGGGACTCTATTAAAAACAAATAAAAAATATAAAATAACTTCTTTTTTTTTTTTTTACTTAAACTAATTTTATGCAATTCTTCGCACTGACATTTCTAAAAAACATAATTAAAAGAAACCATGAAGACTATAGTTCCAATTTTTCTTTTCATGCCAAATATCTTTATATGCCATACAGAATTAAAAACATTAATAATTGCAAATGAGTTTATTTTATTAAAAATATTTACTACAATATTAATTTAAGTAGAGTAGTAAGAAGTAAGCATTAGACTACAGTAAAGCCACCCAAGCATTGAAGATTTGAAACGAAGTTTAAAAATGTGTCTCAGTACATTAGTTTTGTATATGTTACTTGATTATATGTAATTTGTTATTTCTCTTTCATAGGCATATAATTCTAATCATCTTGAAGATATTTGATTAAATTTGAATCGAGTTCACTGCAAAAAAAAAAGTCACGAAAAGGAATTTTCTTAAATTAAAACTTTTAGTACTTTTTCATACGAATAAATAACATTACCTGTTGTAAATTTAAGATGCTAAAAACATAACATGTTAAAAACAAAATCAAAATGAAACCAAAAGTAATGAACAGCAAAACGATAAAAAATAAATAATGAAGCAACGAAATCCATATTGTTTTGTTTTGAACAATATATTTATATTTGTATATGTTTAATTCTTTAAGATAAAATAAAATTGTACTGTTCTTTGTTTCAAATATTTTATTTCAAATATCATATAATTTTGTTTTAACTAACATTATATTAAGCTCACCATGACCAAGATGTTAAATCATATTTCTCAGAGTGGTCTCTGTTCGAAGGGTTCTTGTTCGATCCCAGACGCCATTGATAACCAGGAGATAAATAACTTTTCATCCTTATGAATATATATCTATTGGGGTGAGTGCTTGGGAGTTTCCCAAGATATCTGTTATGTGACATATCCTACGACTTGTCCCATTGCCTATGATAAGTCTTCCCGAATGGCAAATAACGCTGTAAACGATAGAGCCTTTCAATTGGTTTAAGACGTTATTTACTCCATGACACTGTCAAAATAAGAATATAAACTTGATTTTAAGAATTTTAACATATTTTTGTAAGGGATTTCATTTTTATATGTATTTTCTTATAGACTTAAAAATTTGATTAAATATAAATATTTTAATGTCTTTCTCTCATTTTTAAAGTCAGTTTTGATAACATTCACATGTTTATAATATTTTATACATTTGTTTGCAGTAAAATAATCAATGAATTTGAAATTTTCATTTTATACATAGATAATATTCTCTAAAATAAAATAATACATGATATTAAAATATAGTGTAAATAAATATGCCGAATGTTGCATTCATTATATTGTTCCTTTTAAAATATAAAATTAAAAAAATAATTGCTAAGAAAAGAGCAAATATTTTGGAAAAATATTATCCTTAATTAAAAAAAGATCTTCATTTTTACTCCAACTCAGGTCATTAAAAGTTTTACTGAAGAATTAAAAGACATTCAAAGTTTTCCTTCATAAAAATTGGATCCAAGGAATTATTTAAAAATGTTTAAAATAAATCTTTAAGTCAATCTATTCATTAATGGGACAGATTGATGGGATTCATTAATGAATTGATTTATGAAGCTATTATCTTTCAATGAAAAATATATCCTTTACTAAAATTAAATCCTAATTTAAGGGATAAACTTAGTTACTTATTTTTCATGTCATCACTTAGCAGGAAATTTTTAATCGTGTAAGTGTAACAAAATTTGAATATTTATAATCTTTTCCAAAATTGAAATAAAAAAACAATAAGCTATTCAATTTTTTAATATTTAAATTCAGTCTCATAAAATAAAAAGAAAAAATTCTCTCAATAAATAGAAAAAATTCTCATTTCATAAATAGAATTATACAAAATCTTATATAACTGTGAATAATAAATACTAAACATTAATGGTAAATTATTTCTTATGATGTTTAAACGATTAATTTTTCAAATTATTAAATTAATATTCAATTATTAAATTAATATTCATATTGATAGATTAATTAATAATGGTTAATTGCTTAAATTTGTACTTTTAGCTTTTTTCATATTACTACTAGTTTTATTTTCTTTGTATTTTCTTCACCTACATTTCATATATTTTTATAACACCAACATTTGACTTAAATCAAAATGTTTTAATCATTTAAAAACATCAAAACGTTATTTATTTCTTTTACAAAAATTATAAAATATATAGTCACATACATTTTTTAAAATATATGAAACAAAATTTTAATTAAAATATATTGAAACAGATTCTAATAAAAATATACGTTGATTAAATTTTACATTTAACAAAAAAAGTTACAAAATACCAAATTTTATACCTTGTAAATAAAATAAATTCAAAACACTCATGAAAAAAGTGTAGTGAAAAATGTTATGTGAAATAAAATTAAATACAATATTTTTTCTTTAGAAATTATTTCTTATTTCTTCAGATATTGATTATTTTGTATTTATTCATTTTTATTAGTCTGTTACTTTCGATTAAAAATTAAATGATTTTTGGAAATTTTCATTTGAAAATTTTTAAATTGATCTTGATTAAATATCAATTCTGTGTTTTTACTATCATTAATATTTAAGCAATCGTTTTTTAGAATTAATATTAAAAAGACATAATTTTCCCATCTTTATAGAAAAATTATATTGCTTTTTTTTTTCATATCAAAGAAATAAAATTAGACTTTTAAAAACGGTTTTTTTTAACAATGGAGTAAGATTCAATCGAGAAAGAACTTTTCTATCGCTTTGAACAGTTCTCACAGTATAGATATTATTTTTACGTTTTGAAAAGAACAATTTTAAATTTTTGATATAAATGCAATTTTTGTTGAAAATAGGAATTTTCAGAATTCGTAAAAGAAGGACAATAACTATTTTTCGAATATGACTTATGTTAGAAATTATATTCAAAAATAAATTTATGAAAAATAAATATTTAGCTGCTATATTTGAAAAATTTAGAACACATTTAACTTCTTGTTTTCTTATTTTTAATAGATATTTTATGAATATTTTAGTATAGTTCGCAGAAAATATATTTTAGTATAGTGTGCAATATTCAAATATATCAATATGCTATCGATTTTTTTCTTTATTAATTGTGTTGAAATGTGAAATAAAAATCATTTCTTTGTTAAATAAACTTATAACATTGGAACAGTAAGTAAGTATTTCTATTCAAACAGAACCTTAAAATACATTCCAAAGACAGCGAATATTGAAGCCTGAAATGTGATATGAGCCTACGAACTGTTCCGCTGAAAACTAGAGCCTAATTCTTAAGCGTGCATTAAAGTGTAGGAAAATGCTTGTCTAACATAGATACTAAATACACTGGAATGTAAGAAGTTCGGTAGGAATATCGAAGCCAAAGTTATTTGATGTACAGAAAAATCTGTAAGACCTTGGTTAATAATATGGTTTCATTATATATAAGAAAATAGAAATTAACTTATTTTTCACACAAAGATACTGTTCATATGAATATCTGAATGAATAATATTGTCATGAATGGGCATAATTTCGCAAAATCACATTGATAGACAGAATTACGTTTATTTCTCTTAATACACATA
This sequence comes from Latrodectus elegans, assembly GCA_030067965.1. Classification (NCBI taxonomy): domain Eukaryota; kingdom Metazoa; phylum Arthropoda; class Arachnida; order Araneae; family Theridiidae; genus Latrodectus; species Latrodectus elegans. Next base: position 67,354,139 of record CM057815.1, read on the forward strand.
CACACAATGGGCATCGACTATAATAAAGATTATCACGTAAGCAACTCATTAAAATTATCGCTCTTCAGTTCACGGAATCTGAAGATTCTTTACCTGGCATCACGATAACTTCATGCCAAAAATATTGCAGTTCATTTTTAGTCCGGATTCCAATAAACAAGCAATGTATGCTCGACCAAAAATCTGGATTACTCAATCAACTCTGAGTTTGGTATTAGAAGTCTACTTTAATACTTTCTTTTTCAATTCGAGCATTTGAAATTTGCAGTAAGACTTCTCCATTATAAAAACGATTAAGTATTATTTAATCTATAAAAATCTTCGTCCATAAAAATATATGGATTAGGAGACAGGGCTTAAAACTTTGGCAAATATTTTACGCTAAAGACATTTGTAGTTTCTATTTGAGAAGAATAAAAAAAATAGTCTGGATTTTTTAATAAGAATAAAAATAAATACTATTGACTTCTTTGATTTTCTTCCATAATTTCCTGTTCCCTTGGCGTTAAGGACATAATTGAAGATAAATAAAAGGACAAAGATCTGCTATGAAAAGTTTCTGATTTTTATGCCGAGTTTCGAATACTGGAGTTCTTGCTCTTTTTAAGGCAAAAAAGATTCTCAATCATAAGTTACTTTATTATTTCTTGCAAATGTTTAGTTTCTTGTAGATTCAGCATTACCCAATGACCTGCAATGCCAGACTGGTTTAAAAAAAAACTTAGAAATGATGTTGATGAATGCTGCTTTTAAAATTCTTTCAATGACATTCTTAACCACTTCATCGACTTCCAATTGTCACAACCAGCTCTTCATAATAACTCTCAACAGTGTAAAATATATCCAGTAGTCATGATAATAAAATAAACATCGTTTACGTATACTAATACCAATAGTACGGGTGATGGTATAAAAATAATGACCATTATTATAAAGATCGTTTCCTATTGTTAGATTAAACTTTAGTCAAAAGAAATGGTAAGCAAATGGCCAGATTTAGGAATGAAATATTATGATCTTGAGGAAATAAGTTTTCTCATTGGTGCTTAACACAGAGGCGGTTGATTGAAATTAGTTATCCCAACTAACAACTGTGAGAATTAGTATTTTAATTTCCAACAAAGAACCATTGCCATTAAATTCACGGAGTAATAAACATAGAGGGTGTGACTTATTAATTAATGCATAAAGTTCTCCTTTTGTGTGATGGGAAATACAAACGAAAAAGTGCATTTAAGCATACTGAGTAAGTTTGGATTAATATTGAGAGTTTTTAGATTAATATAAAATGGATTAACACACTTAAAGAGTAATAGATTGCACTTCCAGAAATAAGACCAAAATCTTTACAAGAATTTTAAAAATTATTTGTACTAATACCGCCATACGCTATCTCTGAAATTCAGGAAAGTTTTGGGCAAAGATATGCATGTTATTAATAGAATCGAAAAGAAAACAGGAAAGCAGACAGAGAAATAAAGCTAAAAATAGACTACTTGAGTTTTTTTAGATTGTAATGTATGGATTTATTAAATAAAGTAAACCCCAAAAGGAGCCAGTTAGTTTCGGGTACTACTCCAAAATTATGCTTTTAAATAGTATCCTTCATATTTTTAAATTTCGGAAAAGAAAATCGAATATAATTCTCTTTAAATAGAAAATTATTGTCCCATTCATATATTTCTTCAGTACATCTATTGGGTTCATACGTAAAAGGCTCTTATTGATGTTACGTGTGGCACTTGGACAAGCCAGGCTTTTTATGCCTTGGCTGTGCGAATTTAAGTCAATAGGGAGCGTCTTTGGTTTTAATCAGATCACCACGAAAGTGAAAGTACGCCTTTGCTCATTTTTGAAATCTCCGATAGATGGCACCACAAGAGAATCCACTACCTCAATTTTGACATTGATCTAAACAGGAATGAAATTTTCTCCAGACCATTATACCTATGGTAACTGCTCAATGACCGACCTCGGTGGGTCTTTGGTGGCATTCGGAACCAAACCCTTGCCCTTCCGGATGGAAAGCCGATGCCCTAACCATGGCCCTCTCATTGTTTTCTAAATATAAACAATTCCCATAACTTTCTCCAAACAATGTATGGAAATTTATAAATATGTATTGAAGTTTCCAAAATAAATTCTTTGAATTTTATGAAATCTTTGAATTCACATACTGTGCATTTGATATTACATGATAATAATTTTCTTTTATGTATGCATACACAAAAAAAATTACAAAATGTAATAATCTCAAAAATTACTTTTTCTGAAAAAATTAAAATGAATTTATTTCGGAAAAATATTTTTAAATTAAGATGCCTTTAATCACAAACATAAGAATTTTTTTCACTAATTCTATTAATTAGATTAATATTAAAATCATTGAAGAGACATAATAATTTCTTCTGATTGGATTTATTCAAATGCATTGTTTTTTCGTAACTAAATATCTTTTTATTTTATAATCTAAATCAGTTGCTCATAACTCATTTTATACATCCGTCGTTATCTCACTTACGCTATTTTACGTCTTTGATGATGAGAAACACTTTGATACATTATTTCAAACTTCATTTAATATAAATGAAGCATCGTATCTTAACATTATGAGAAATTGTTTGAAGTATACTAATACCTATCATATAATATTAATGATGATAAGCATTGCTGACCTTAAGAGTCTTATCACAGTCTTTCCTTTGAATGTTATGGGGCATTATTTTTAATTACGATAATATCCTCAAAACCAATGATCTATGCAAATTCAAAGGAATTCTTATCGGAAGTCGGGGACATGGGAATTATTTGGAAGATATACGGCTCTTCATAAAGGATAACAAAGGGGAAAATGCTCCATGAAACTTAATGCAAAGAAATCACTAAAAATAAAAAATAAAAAAAAGGATGGTTGAATGATTGTAAAGAATCATGCCAACTTAAGCTCAGCATTCAAAATTTTCAAATGAATAGAATGATTTTATAAATAAAAGATATGAATATATCTTTTTTTATGGTCTGAATATTTTCTTTCTCAAAAGAAACAATTATCTATCTAAAAATTATCTATCTAAATCTAACTTGATATATCATAAAAATATAAATCTTTAGTATTTCTTTATTTAAACTTAACTTATATATATATATATATATATATAAGAGCATTTTACGCAATTATTGAAAATGCATGATTCCAGATCAAAATTACAAACTTTCATAAGAAATAATTTTATAAAATCGACCGTAAGATAACGTAAGGATAATTTCTAAAATCATTAAAGATTTTAGCGTGTGGGTAAATCTTAATATAAAAAAATTTGCCAATAATTATGTAACCAAGACAAAGTATTCTAGTAAATAATTTTTTAAATTATATTCATGGTTTTATATGGTTTACATTTTATTTGGTTTCAAAGATTATAATAACACGTCGTTAAGCCGAAGGATTTGAGTCTAGTCTTCGGTTCAACAGCTAGTAGGTTCGCATCCCACCTTGAGCTTTGATGTTGTTAACAGTTCGAAATTCCCTTGCAGCTGTAAACTTAAGTTTTATTAACTCCAGAGTGTAAAAATACCAGATGTGTGACAAAACAAGCTACGTTGTTAAAGACAAATTATATTAGGTATAAGTATGGTATATCCTCGAAAAAGAGATTTCTTGCAAAATCTGGCGTCCTTTGTTTGAATATAGGGTTGCTGGTTTTCTTTCAGTCTTGCCAAATTGTGCTTTTGTTGAAAGATTTAAGTTTTTCTTTTTTCGTTTTACGTTATTTTTGCATCATATATATGATTTGTTTTAACTAGCAACAGAATTTTAATTACTTGGCGACGAAAAAAGTCGCAAAGGTATCTAATTGGGGGAATATACCCTACTAGTTAACTAAATTCACTTTTGTCGAATATGTTGGCTGAATATATAAAACACAGGGATTTGAAAGCTGTTTCTTTATTTCATATGAAGTTTTCTATCACAAGTTCGACTTGTGATGATTGAGTGATGCGATGTGTTAGTTATTTTTATTATTAATTAATTAGAAAATTTTACTATTGCTACATGTTTCTTTGTTCAGGCTGTTTGACTGCAATAAGTATGATTTATTAGCAAAGTATTAAATATAAAATAATTAAAAGTAAAGAAATAACTACTTTTCACCTCCCCCCCTCTCATATTATTTTTAAGCTCTGGCATAAAAATTTATAATGACATAAAAAGCCTTAAGTAAAAAATAATTCAAGAAATATTGTTAATAATAAACTTAATTTAAAATTTCATCCTTTAATTTATAAATTAACTGGCATTCTATGCAGAATAGTATATCTTAAATAATAAATCATAAATATATATATATATATATATATGTATATAATAGTGATATACTCAATTATTTGTACCATTTTAAGTCCCAACAATTTGATTAGATAAAGAATATGAAATAAGCTAAACTTTTCAAGTTATTAAATCACCGAATTAAACCAAAACATAATCTTTAATACGGAAGTTTAGAGAATTTCTCCTTATACTTATATATATATATATATATATATATATATATATATATATATATATATATATATATATATATATATATATATATATATATATAAGTATATATAAGTATATATACATATATACTTATATATATATATATATATATATATAAGTATTATTTATCATATATTGCATCCATATGTCTTAGTAACTCAATAATTTCTAATTTGTTAATTGCTAATAATAACGCTATTTACTAACAGTTTAATGACTAAGTCACATTTTTATATACATAAAACAGCAAAACAATAATCAATATATTCCAAATTTTTATAGTACATTTTTAAAGCATTTAAATTTATCCCCTTTGTTTTTAACTATTGTTAATATTTCAAATATATGTAAAAAGAAAGGATGTAGAATTTGAAGCCTTGAATATATAGACATACATATGTGTTTCTATATGTATTGTTTGCCTTTATACTTATATATTTCTTTATAAAACGGTAAGTTACTATTATTAGTGAAGTGCCGGGTATTTTTCATTCAGAAACATTTGGAAAATGTTTGTTTCTGAAAAAGAAACGTATATCTGAGAAAACTAAAATCATCAAGCAGATATCACTTTCAAAACGTGACAAACATACCATATGGTCGCTGTGGGAATGAAAACACGTTAGAAACTTTCCAAACAGAGGATTTCTAGAGTAGTTTCAAAACACGTATAAATTTTCTGATAAGAATATATAAAAAACACAGTGAACTGGAAAGCCTAAACTCTGTAGTATTGATAAAAAAAAATTTTCTTCTTATCATATTTATTTTCAAAACGTTGCACATTAATGAACATGTAAATAATTCTGCATTTATACTCAATTATCTCCCTTTATTTTACATTTCTTCTATCACTGTTTATATATTTTTTGAGAGGAAAGATTAAGCAATTACTGGCTTTTAAACTGCTTTGTAGTGGATGGAGCATCAGCCCCAGTGTGACCACATGCAGATTCTCTCTGCCAAGCGGATGCGTGGCACGGCAGCCTGAAGACATATGAAGGTAGTGAAGCAGTTACACTGTCCGTGATGTTTAGCAATTAATTATTTACCGCACTGTACATTAATATTGCATTAATTTTTAGCACTTTTAAGTACTTTAACGTGTAAAAACCTTGAATATATTTTCATTTAAGTAATTAAAAGTTATTTTTTTTAAAAAAAATATGTAATTTTTTTTTAAGTAAAATCGTAGTTTTTTCCCTATTTGCAAAGAGCAATAATTAATTAAAATAGATCTTTTCTTGCAAAAAATCTTAATAATTCAAATATTTGACCATCGTCCGGTCCCAAATAATTCAGATAAATTGGAGTTTTACTTTATTTCCTCTCGTATTTGAATATTTTTGCAATGATTTAATTTCTAAGCATTTAACGGATATTTTCAATATAATTATTTTGTTCTTATTAAAATAATACAATAAACAAAATTTATAAAGAAATGTATTATTCAAAAATTGAATGTTAAAGCATCTTCTTCACTAAAAATTGCAAGAAAAAACTTTGCATAGGAAAACAGTTCATTTATTTTTTTTCTAAATACCTTCTAAATAAAAATTGACAAGTTCCTAAGTCTTAAAATATTTTAACTAATATTACAAATAAATTAGATAGAAAATTTTAAACTAATTAAACTTAAGAACTTTTTACCTAAAGCTCAAATTTACAACCTAAATAAAATATATTATTTACATAAAATCTAATTTTTAACTTGTATAATAAATAAGGACTATTTTTAATGTATTTTATTGTATCTTGTTAACCATAAAAAGGTAATTTCTTTTGTTTTAGTTGAGAATATGATTACACTCTTTTATTACAATTTTCATTAGATTAGAATACCCATGAGGTCGGATAATGTTTCATCCACGTCAAATTATATTGAAACACTGTCATAAATCCGACTTCTAGACGTATTTACAGCCTGCTTTCAAATTGCATTCTTCTAGAGGCAGCAAACAAGGCGAAGTTCACCATTGAATGTCTTAGTGTTTTCAACGTTGAGAAAAAATCCATTCATGATTTTAACCAATAATAAAGAAGCATTTATTAATTATAATTTTTTCCATTTAAAAAAGTTTTCAAAACCATGAAAGTTGCCTGCTGTTCTAAATAATTAATTTTAAAATTTTCAAATATTTAGCGATATTGCTAAGAAATTGAACACGTTAAAAATAGAATAGAATAAAAAACAAGAGGAAAAAAACAAAACAACACATCTACTTCATGGTTAGTTTAAATTAGCAAGGAAGATTTTTATTTTTTAAATATTTATTTAGACTTTTTCTAATAAAATAGAAATATTCTTTTAAATGATATTTTTAGTCACTCACTATTCTATTTGAAAACAATTTCAAGAAACTAACGCAAAATGTTTTCATAAAATTACTATTATTAATTTAAAAATACAATATTCATTTTGAACGATATTTTCTTCTAAATTGTAAGTTTAAAGTTTGGTTAACTGTTTAATTCTTTTATGACAATGACTGTTTTCGTGCAAGAGCATTTAATGCATTTAAATTCATATAAAAGTTTACTTTATTATGAAAATTTTCAGGAAAATGTAGCTTGCAATGAAATTCAATGCAATGCAATTAAGATGGACTTGCCATTGTTTTAATTAATGTTAAAGTATTTTATTTCTCATAATTCAAATTAGATTGCATATATATGCTACATTTTCTTCGTACTCTAATAAAGAATTAAAAGTAAGTAAAATAATTTCACAATATACATAAATTCCAATTAAGATGTCAATATTTAATTAATTTTGAATTATTCTCTTTTCTTTATTGAAATTTTTTAAAGGTACACAAATTTTGGAGATACTGCAAATGTTTTGAGGGATTCAAATATATATTAAGAAATAAAAACATTCTTTACAAGATTTCATATAAGAAAAGAATATAAAATTTAATTAGATAAAGTATATAGTTTTAAGAGTACCGGAACAGTTTAATGAATAAGTAGAAATGCTAATAAACTAAGTAGTCTCACAAAGTTTTTAAATATTTCTCTTATCTCGTAAAATATATCAAATATCTTAACAAGTCACCTAATATGTACCAATAATTTAAATAATAAAAGACTATGGGGGGGGCAAGTACTAAATATATTCACTAAATTTTTTTTTAATAAATTAGCAATGTGAGGGGTAAATCACAGAGAAATTATGACATGCTTTATCAGCAAAACATTGAATCTTAAATATAACTAATGACATATAACACATGCAAAATAAAAATATTATAATACAGTTATGCATGCAGTCCAATTATAATATTTGTATGCTTAATACAAATAAACCAATAAAAATAATAAAAAAATTAAATTTTGGACTTATGAGTTGAATACTTAAAAAATATATGAATTTGTAAACGTAAGAATTGAATGCGTTGTAAAGGAAATGCTCCCCAACTTCCGTTCAGCACCTACAAAATTAATATCAAGTCATTGACCAAGTAGGTTCGCAAATACATGAAAAGTTAAAATACATGTCCTAAAGTTGATCTGCTCATATTCAGTATATAATTTTGTCAGGCTAGTGTTTCAGGTATTGCAGACTTGTTGGCCCACGGATATTAACCAGTTCTAATTCTCTCCCTTTCCATCAAATTTCTTTTGTATGGAAAGGGAAGATGCAGAAAAAAATTGCTTACTACTTCTTCTGGTTATTAATATTGTAGAAAGCACCAAATGGCATTCCTGAGTTCCAGGAGTGTTGACCAGATATTAAACAATTTCTGGACAAAACAGTTGTCATTTTAACGAATTAATTTTTATCTCCAACTGAAAAGTTTTTCCAGCCTGCAGCAAGTGTCATCTAAAACCAGACTCTCAGACGCATGTCCTAGATTGTCTAGTTCTAAATTTAGAGGACTTACCATCATCTCCACTTTTAGTGATTGACTTTTCTAGAATACCTGGATTCATAGACTATACAATCGATGCCGTTGTTAGATCACGAAGGATTAAGTTACAACTACAGAAAATGCTGATTGGATACAATGTTTTAAAGAAACAGCTGTCGTATATTTTTCTTCACGTAATATTACTGTGTGTAATATTAAATATTTCAACATGTGGTTCAAAATCACGTATTATAAAATGATATTAAATTCATTCACTCATACTAAGAAATTAAAATATCTTTTATGCTGAAGAGATTTCCTCTATTGCTTTGGCTATGTTCTTTGAACCATTAGCCATTGAATTTTTCATTTGATGAATTTTTTTATGAAGTTTCATAGAAAAGAATTGTTTTAGCCATCCTCATTATACAAAAACATTTTATAAATATTGTAAATTTTAATTTATAAGAGAGAAATCCAATAATTCTAAAAAATTAGCAAACAAAATTCCTTCAAAAATATTTGATGATAAGTGCTGATGATCATGATTTCTCACTATTATTAATCTAATTAAACTTTTCTCCAAAAAGTAAGCATAGTCCAAGTAGCAAAAAATATACTTTAGAGTGCTCTCAGATAAAAATTAGCGATTCTTTTTTCCGTCAAATGTGTGCTTGAAGTCTGTTTTCATGTATGCTTGAAGGAACATGATCGCGCTGAAAAGATGATAAGTCAACCAGAAATAAACCAACAACATTAACAATAAGCTGTCCAATTGGAGAGAAACTAAGGTACAACCTAAAGTATAAGCCCCTTCTCCAATTTTTATATATTTTCATAAAATGGACATCCATGATTCAATAGTAGGACCACGCTTTTCTAAACATAAAGTTCCAGATTCCATTCCAGTCATTGATTAACAATAAATGGAAGTTTTCACTTCTGTTTCCTACATCAAATGTGTTAGCATGATTTCTTTGGATTCTTTCAGGTTGTGTCACTTGAGTCACCTAAATACTGTGAAAAATCCTCCTGAAGAAATACATCCAGTGGACAATCAATTTCAAATATTTTAATATAGCCATCTACGGTCATCTATACAAATATTATATGTTAAAATACAATACTATCACATTTGCTATGATGTTACTACTTTTAATTCTTAAATTTTCATATTATTCTCTCCTTAATTTGCACTCGAACTCTAAAGAATAAAACAATAATGACAGCAGTAATTATTTTATCCGTTTCTAGCACACAGAGTCAATTTATCAAAAAGAAGTGTAATCTACGCCCAACAAGTTGTAAATATTCGGTATTTTATAATACATTGCTTGTTAATTATAGAAAGTATGCCTATAAAATAAGAATATAATTGGAAGTTTTAAATTTGCAGTCAGAAGTATCCAATTAAGAATAAACATGTTGTCACTAAGAAAATTATGCTTGATATTTAAATTTTATCGTTAATAAGTTCCAATAAAAATTTATTTTTATAATCAATTTATACCATAACTTTTGTTGATTAAATGTGTTAAAAACATTTAAATAAAATACAAAAATCAGCTATTCCTTTTATGCGGTATTATTTCAAAGAAATTTGATATGTATTGATTATGGTATTACTTCCAAAGATATTTGCTAGAATCTAAATATTTTTTGACTGTCAAGTTAATCAGTTTTAAGCTTATAGGAATAAACATCTCTCTCTATTGACTTAACTACTTATCTCATTAGAAATGAACAACTTTTTAATATTGAATTAATTCGTTGCAACTGTTAAACTGACATTTAAATCCTTATTGACATCTTAAGCTGTTAATTCCTCCTCTTCTTTTTAAGACTTTAGTCGAAAAATTCCCGTTTTTGAGTATAGCTGTACCAAATAGAAATTTGATATCCCATTTGTGAGTTGCATTTATTTGAAAGTTTGTGAGATACATTTATATACTTCGGAGAAAGTATTAGAATCAATTAATGTTTCCCCTCCTAAATAATTTTGAAAGCTATATTTAAAATATTACATTAAATTCCTTTTGCATTCCTGAAAAATAATTAAGCAAACAATAAGTTTCTACCAAATTCTTTCAAACTTAGATATCATGCTTATTTCTTTAAAAGGAAAAAACTGTCGTTTTTTACTGTGATCTCATTATTTATCATGTAACCATGTTCAATCTGTTCGGTTGGTGTAATTCACATTTGACTTCATTTGAACAACAGCAAGCGAAAAAAAATACTAAATACTTCTGAAATAATAAAAGTCCAATCCAAAAAATTCGCTTAATTCTGTAAAAAAAGAGCACATAAGTATATTAATAGAACATAATACTAAAACAACAGTCGTGTCGTAAGGAATGAGATATTAAATTTGCATTAAAGAAAAAAAAATCTTCAAAACAAAATTGCTAAATAAAATGTTAGGATACAGACACTGCCACTGAAAATTTATATTAAAAAGTGCATTATAAGATTCTTAAGTAAATAATTTTTTACAAATAATGTTTTTGTCACCATTAATTTTGAATAATCTCAAACATTGTTAGTTGCTTGGTTGGGTTTCTTGGCGCAAAATCCAAAAATGGACCTGCTGCGCTTAGAGTAAGATTTTTATAATAATTTTTTAAACCTATTTACTTAATCTTTTCTAAAAAATCCCAATCAATATTAAAACTTTAAAAAACAAAAATGAGTGTATATAATGTTTTTTTTAAAATCTAATTCTAATATATTAAAAAGGGAAGTACCAAATACATATAAATTTTTTTTAATTAAAATACACATTAAATAAAATGTAAAATGCCTATTACCCTTAAAAAAATGAAAAAGTGAATGAGGTGGATCCTCTATTAAATCAAATAAAGTTAATATACCAGTGTTAAAAAAGGGTAAACGTTGCTGGTTAAAATCATGACATGAAATTATAATATGATGAACAGTGTATGGTTCATCACACGTTTCACACCATGGATTTAGTTCACTTCGAAACAAATGTCTGTGTGTGAAACGTGTGTGTCCGATCCGAAGGCGAGTTAATCTAACATCAGCACTTCGTAGTGGTAAAACTGATAATGACATGAGATATGGAAAAATGGCACACAATTTGTTGGTGAACTGCATGCTCCAAAACTCCTAGAAGAGGGAATAGACAAGACTTTGAACACCTCAAACATCGTTAGAATTTTGCATCTATTTCATATTAATCAAGGATATCTTTGGTTCCCTAAAATCTAATCATCATAAATTGATTATTAAATGCTTTTATAAAATATTAATAGAACATAGTACCTTTTATAGGTACTTTTAACTTAGATGTGTAGACTTATTGAAATTGATATCTGGAAAATATTGAGACTAAATCTACGCATTACATCAGAGACGTGAATATTAAAGTCGTTTAATAGTCATTATTTTTCAAAAAAATTCCTGATTAATAGCTACTTTTTGTTTTAATATTGACTTTAGTATAAAATTGATAAATAAAAAGATACTTTCCTAGTAATAAAATCAATTTGGTGGAGGTATTTTCAAGCTTTTTAATAGCCATTATATAATTTATATAAAAATTTCTTTGTTCAATTTGAGGGAAAATATTATAAAATCAATGCATAATTTTTAGTTCTGATATTGATTTCAATATTGTTTAAATAATCAATAATATTTTAATGGAGATAAAAAAAATAAATCCCTTTATTTGAGATTGCAAGAATTACAGAAAAAATATATTTATTTTGTAATTCTTGCAATGAAAAAATCTGAATTATTGAAAAAATGCAATTACTGAATTGATAAAATAAAAAATTTTGCCAATGGAATAAATATGATATAATTAACATAAAATACATTTTAATAATACTTTTAATTAACTTAAAAAAACTTTCATTGGTTTTGAAACTCTAAAATCTACTTCAAATAGTTCAAAATTTAAAATAATAACATGTTCCAATAAATCTATATTAATATTCTGTATCATGATTCTGCTGGAAGCTTTCAATAATAGAATTATAAATTTTTTTATTGCGTTAAATATGTGAGCATTTTATATTACTGTTATTAAATTAACAATCTACTTTAAATTATGCAGCACAACATAGCTGAATGGTTAGCGCTCTGGTCTTCGGTGCTACCGTTCGGGGGTTCGAATCCCGCCTTGGGTATGGATTTTTATAGTGGTTAGGAATCCACTTTAAACCGTAGGACCCGGTCTAATTAGCCATCGTGTGCAAAAAATGACCGTTGAGCGACGAACAAACTCATGCAGCACAAAATTAAATTCTTTATTTTATTTTCATTTATATATATACATAAAAAATACTGCCTACAGGAATAATATGTGATGTGATTTTCTGATGTTTAACCTCCAGAAATTTTATACTTTTTTAAAAGTATATTTAAACAGTTAAACTTTATTAAAATATAAGTTAAATATTGAATTAAATGGTATTTTTGAACAAATATTAACAATAGAAATAATCAAATCATTTTAATACCAACAAACAAGATGGTACACGAGTACAAATTTATACTTAAGGAGTAGTCTTATATGTAAGAATAAATATAAATATGTTTATGACGGAATTAATTATGTATAGAAAATAATCTAACAGCGAAAACTGCCACAAATTGCTTGGATACCCACCACGTGTATGTTCAAATGTATTGAAATAACTCTATCATAAATTCATATAGTAATGAAATAACTCTACAAAAAATAACGTCGAAAATATGCTGACGTATTGCATTGAGGGCATATTTGAAAACATACAATGAAACTGCCTAATATACAACAAAATAATTAATATATGCCTACAGATTTCTGCGACAAATAACTATAATCATACTAACTAATGAAATTTTCTAATGCATAAAAAATTTCATCATTAGTGTTATAATAAATCTCATTTTTTACCACTGTAATTTCTCTCGCGTTATTTACTTTACCTAAAATTTGATAAGATATATGAATAAGAATGCTTAGTTGGTTGGTTGGTTGAGTTTTATGGCACAAGGTCCAAAATTGGACATGCTGCGCCAAGAAATATATTTCTGATCTTTTCTATTTGTTTTTTTTGTCCTAGTTCTTTATTTTAAACCCAAACAACATTAAAATTTTAAAAAACAAAAATCAGTGTATATATATATATATTAAAATCCATGTATAATATATATAATATATAAAAAGAAAATCACAAAAATATATATATAATTCTAAATTTTAAAACATAAATTAAATATAATATAAAAAGCCTATTGCTCTTAAAAAGGCGAATAGGTTCCTGTGGGGTGGTTCCCCAAGCAAATCAAACAAGGTTAAAATATCAGAGTTAAAAAAGAGTAAACGATATTGGTTAAAACATGGGCAGGAAATTAAAATATGATAGACAGTGAAAGGTTCATGACACGTTTCACACCAAGGATTTAATTCGTTTAGAAACAAATGTCTATGTGTGAAACGTGTATGACCGATACGAAGGCGAGTTAATCTAACATTGGCACTTCGTAGGGGTAAAACTGATAATGATATGAGATATGGTAAAATCGCGCACAATTTGTTGGTGACCTGCATGCTCCAAAGCTCCTGGAAGAGGGAATAGACAAAATTTTTAACACACTTCCTCACATCTGGAAGGGGGATGGATGATGGCATTGGAGTTGATGCTGCTTTAACAGCCGCATCTGCCTTTTCATTTCCCTCGAGACCTACGTGACCTGGGATCCAACAAAATTTGATATCATACCCCTTGCCAGCAAGGGAATCCAATATTTGAAAAATCTTTGACACAACCGGATGACAGTGTATATTCGAATTTCCCAACGCTTCCAATACACTCAAGCTGTCAGTATACACGCAAAAAGAATGAGAATTTACAATACTCACGAGCTGAAGCCCTTTATAAATTGCAGTAGCTTCAGCTGTAAAGATGGAGCAGGAAGCATGAAGGCTTTAATTATATGTATTATTGTTCATAAAAATACCACAGCCGACATGTCCAGCAGTTTTTGAACCATCCGTGAATATTGGCGTGTAGGAAGAATACTGACAGCGATGTGAATAATAGAGCTGTTGGAAAATTGCAGAGGTTGTGTCCGATTTTCTACAGTTGGTAAATGGATTAATTATCAATATTTGTGGATCATACCAAGGTGGATGCGATAATATGTCCGTTTTAGTAAAACGGACATAACATAGGTCAAACAAGGATAAATGATTTTTTGTTCTAGTGAGGAAGGGTGGGATGCTGTATAGTCTAGCATCATATATCCTCTTCAAAGTAGGAGTAACATCAGAAGAATATAATGGATGATGAGGGTCAGACATAATTTTACAATAGTAATTGAGAGACAGCGGCATACGTCGCATGTGTAAAGGCAATTGTTGGCATATTGCATAAAGACTATGGACGTGTGATGTGCGGAATGCGCCTGAACATATTCTCAGAGCAGAATGATGGACAATGTCCAGTCTGCGTAGAACAGAAGATCTAGCGGATCCGTAAACAACACAACCATAGTCAAGTCGAGATAAAATTAATGATTGATAAACTCGGAGGAGTGACGTGCGATCAGCACCCCAAGATGTATTTGAAAGCACCTTGAGGATATTGAGTGATCGCTCGCACTTCTTCCGCAAGTGTAAAACATGCGGAAAAAAGGTTAATTTATGGTCAAATATCACTCCGAGGAATTTTATCTGACTGACAACTGGTATAGGTGTGTTGTTTATACAAATAACAGGATCATTGTGGAGGCTAGTCTTCCTGCAAAAATGGACACATTTGCTCTTGCTAGGAGATAGTGTATGGCCATTCTCAGCACACCATGAAGCTAATTTGTTAACAGATGTTTGTAGTTATCTCTCAATTAAACGCATGTTTGACCCTTCACAAGATATTTGCAGGTCATCAACATATAATGTACCATGTACAAATAATGAAAGTTGATGAAGTATGCTACTTATATGAAGATTAAAAAGGGTGACACTTAAAATACTTCCCTGAGGAACACCTTCAGGTTGGTTAAAAGTATTGGACAAAACAGTACCAATACGAACTTTAAAACCACGGGAGCGTAAAAAATTTTGGATAAATATCGGCAAATTACCCCTAAAGCCAAAATCATACATCCTACGGAGAATTCCATAACGCCATGTACGGTCATAAGCCTTCTCTATGTCGAAGAAAATGGAAACCAGATGATTTCTCCACACAAAAGCATTGCGGATTTGGGTCTCAAAATATGTGATATTATCAAGAGTGGATCTCCCTTTTCGGAAGCCACTCTGATTAATATGTATACATTTATTTTTTTCTAAGACATATACGAGACGGGCGTTGACCATACGTTCAAGAGTTTTACATAAGCAACTTGTCAGAGCTATTGGTCGATAATGTGAAGGAACAGAAGGATCCTTACCAGCCTTAAAGATCGGAATCACTATTGCTTCGCTCCAAAGTAATGGAAATTTATTTTCAGTCCAGATCCTATTGAACAAAAACAACATGTTCAACAGGGAGTCTGGACTTAAATGACGAAGCATTTAATAGCTGATTCCATCAAGTCCTGGGCTAGTATCATTGGCCTGCTGCAATGCTCTTTTCAATTCCAACATCCGTAATTTACAGTTGTAAGGGAAATCTTATCCATGGTTGAAACGAATTGGTGTTCGCTCAGCGCGACTCTTAAGCCTTAAAAACAAAGGACTGTAAGAGTCGTTGCTTGAGACGCTAGCAAAAGTTTCACCAAGAACGTTAGCGATGTCCTTAGGAGAAGAGCACACAGCAGCTCCGGATTTTAATATAGGAATAGAGAATTCCCTATAGATTCCATTGGCTGCTTTTACTCTTCTCCACAACTGTTTACTGGATGTGGAAGAAGTTATTGATGATACATAGCGAGACCAAGATTCCTTCTGACTTCGACGACGAGCTCTGCGAGCTAATGCTTTTGCTCTCTTAAAGGCGATCAGATTCTCCGTTGTGGGGTATCTTCTGAATAGCCCCCATAACTTCCTCTGCTTTTTATATGTCTCTTGGCATTCTTTGTTCCACCAAGGTTTGCAATGCCTGCGTGGTACGGAGGAACTTTTAGGTATTGATGCATCAGCTGCATTAATAATTGTTTCGGTGACTTTACATACGGCATCATCAATATCATCGATCGTAACCATTTCAGTATCAATAACTACCAATTGTGTAAATATCGTCTAATCTGCCCGACTGTACACGTAAGTAGGTAGACGTTGTTCTACACTACTACCTCCAGTCTGGGAGATGACAAGAGTAAAATGATCGCTATTATGCAGATCATTTCCTATATTTAGATTTAACAATGGCAGAAGAGATGGGGAACAAATGGCAAGATCGAGAGAATGAAATGTTCTCGTGGGTACATGGAAATATGTTTTCTCGTCGGTATTAAGCAGACAGAGACTGTTATCAGAAATAAAACGCTCTATCTGCCGACCGCGAGAATTAGTATCATCATTTCCCCACAAAGAACTGTGGCCGTTAAAATCACCTAACAGTAGAAATGGAGTTGGCAGCTGATCTATTAATGCATCGAGTTCCTCTTGGCGGATGACATCATGTGGTGGTAAATATAAACTACAGACAGTTAATAAGCATGTAGTATGAATTCTTACAGCAACTGCCTGCAGAGTAGTATTTAATTCATGGGCAGTGCTGGGGTAAGCATTAGATGTTAATATACAAACACCTCCAGACACTGCACCATCATCACCACAATCTTTTCTAAAGCATGTAAACCCTCGCATGGAAAAGTTATTGCTTGACTTCAGGAATGTCTCCTGAAGTGCAACACATGCGGGGTTGTATGCTGAAATTATAGACTTGATGTCATCGTGATGAGAACGCAAACCATGGCAGTTCCAAGAAACTAAGAAAGTTATTGTTGAGTTAGAAAAGCTCCTTTCCCGAAGCCGGAAAGCATGTCATCTGACATCTCCTCCAAAGAGAGATCTTCGTCAGAGGGATGTAGATATACAGCATCCGCTTCCAGGGATAAGGCTTTACGGGTGGATATGGAGGGTCTAGGATTGCCCTCCTTTGCAGATTTTAGTTTTAAAGCCTTTAGGGCTTTAGATCTAGCCGTTGGAGCTTTTCTACGGACAGTAGTTGCTGATGTTGATCTTGGCTTTTTCTCAGAATTAAGGGGTAATTTAACAATTGGAAGTGACAGAGCATCAGTTTGAGTACTAGCCGTTCTAGTGACTTTGGCGGCGACAGTTGCATAGCTAACTCCTGCTTGAGGTGTACGAGCGGTAACAGCACGTCTCGCCTCGGGATATGAGCAATTGTTCTTAACTTTTGTGGTTGTGATCTCCTTTTCCAGTATCCAGATAGGACAACTTCTAGCGTAGGAGTGGTGGTCACCTTTACAATTGACACACCTCTCCTTTGCAGTACAAGACGAGCTATCATGGCCAACTGCTGCGCAGCGAGCGCAAGTCAGTTTGCCCCTGCAAGCCGCTTTGGAGTGACCAAATCTCTGGCACTGGAAACAACGCAAAGGATTTGGAATAAATGGCCTGACGGATAGATGCATATACGCAGCTTTAATATGCTGCGGTAGGTCTGGCGTCGCAAATGTCAGTACGAGATGTTTAGTATTGATAACTTGCCCATCGCGTCTGACAGTTATGCGTTTTACAGCACAGACCTTTTGATCTTTGAGATTTTCTAAGATCTCGTCCGCAGACGTATTTAACAAATCCCTGGCGGATACCACACCACGTGAAAAGTTAAGATTAATATGAGGTTGGACGGACACCTCAAGGTTAGCAAGCATGTTCATGCTGCTTATCAGAGTAGCTTGAGCTTCTGAAGCAACTTCTACTATAAGATCTCCAGAACGAAGTTTCCGGATGCTCTTCACTTCACCGATATTGCCAGCTATTGCTTGTAGGATTAGGAAAGGGGATACATTATCGAATGTACCCTCTTTCCGTTTAACAATATAAAATTTAGCTTTCAGTAATTTCAAAGTATGCTCCCGTGGGAGAGAAGAGAAAATAGATGTTTCCATATTAGAGATGGAATATTCGGAACCTGACGGCACCACCCACCACCGAGTCCAACAAGGGGATGCAGACCAGCTGCACCAGTGCTAGCCAGGTCCTATACGCTCACAGTACATCCCTGAAGTGGCCTCCACCCTTAACGAGTCACCCAGTAGATGTACCGATCGCTTGATCCATAAAGCCGATTGATGTGCTGAGGACCACAACACACCTCCCGTTTACCTGAAGCAGAGGCCAAAGCAATGTGTTGGTCTCAGGAGGCCTCAATTACCAGGATCCTCCTTTCCAGGGACACGGGTCTCCACGCACGGCAAACACGTGGGTGATTTAGTCCTCAAGAGTAGCTAATAGCAACAGAGCGGCGAAAGCTACTCAAGGGGAGCCCTCAACCTCTTACGAGGCAACCACAATGAGGGAGAAAAGGAAGAAAAAGCAGAAGAGTAGAGGAGAGAAGAAAATAAAGAAGAGGAAAGATCACTAGGGTACCTCGGGATTGTGACACCCGTGTTTACTTAAAGAAGGTAAACCCCCTGAGGGGAAGAATGCTTAGAGGAAGAAAATAATTTACTATTTATACATTTTCAAAAATTTATTTATTTTTCACCGAAAGTTATAAACATAATATATTTTTATTAAAAAAAATTATTTTCATTGTTATATTTTAAGAAATATTTCTAATCATTTTTTTCCAATGGCAGATTGTAGACAGTTACAGCTGCAACAGAGTCCATTAATCTATTTTTCCCTGATACCAAGGAACCGGCCAGACACAGCGACCTCAGCAGCCGAGGCGTTGCCCCGGGTGCACCACAGGGGGTGGGTCACCATTGCACCCTCACACATGCCATAGGGACCCGTTTATAGGGTAGGCATCATTCATACTTCATTCACACACACAAGGAAAGGATAAAGACTGGATAAAGAGAGAGAAAGTACATCAATGCCTGAACCGTATTTGAACTCAGGACCTCCCTATTCATTGGATCACTAGACAAGTTGGCTAGCATATATATATTTCTAATATAGCTTCTATGATTATATGTGTGTGTGTGTTTCTGAAAAAATAAAATAAATTCTTGTGGAAAATATTATCAAAATAGTATTAAAATTTAAATTGCCACATTTAAGACTTTGAATTTATCATTACTTACATTTAAAAATATCGTTTTTATATACATATTCTGTTATTGTGTATACATATTTGTATACAGGACGATATCTTGATATTCTTATATACAATATAACTATATTCTAAAACATTAGTCCATTGCTTTTAATAATTTCTTTTTGCTTCTAATGTTTCCTCAGAGTTTTGAGTTTTTCAGATTTTTAATTTTGCAGAAATTTTTGTTTTTAATTATTCTTTCATTTCATCACAATTCTAGGGAAAAAAGAGGGATGTTATGTAATGAAAAAAATGGCCAAATATCATCAGTAATGATTCTAAAACAAAACACAGACAATCGTGAAACAAAAAAAAAGACTTAAAACTAAATAATTACAATATAAGTTCAATTAACAACACACTGTTATACTTTCAGGAAAACATTTAAAAATAACAGCTGCATTGAATGATGCTTCGTATATACATATATTCTACAACTTTTCACTTACACGTACACACGAGTAACTCGATATAATAATTTTTTTCAGGATAAATGAACCCACCTAAGCATAAAATACTGAACATATTGCTTTTAAAAAATATTACATATTTCTCCGTATTAATCAGTATTTATTTTTGATATTTAATACATTTTAATTATGTGAAATAAAACATTATTATTAAAATTATTAACTCACACACATTCTCATATATATATATATATATATATATATGAATATATATATATATATATATATATATATATATATATATATATATATATATATATATATATATATATATATATATATATATATATATATATATATATATACATATATATATATATATATATATATATATATATATATATATATATATATATATATATATATATATATATATATATATATATATATATATATATATATATATATATCACTTTTGCATAAATGTTTTGTTAGTAAGAAATAAAAATAAATAAAAAATTTAGTTTTATAAAAGAAAATATTTTTAGCTTAACAATAGCACATTAATAAATGACAATACAAACACAAAAGTTTTTAAATATCGTTTTAATAAGTAATATTGTATTCAATGAAAACTACATTAAATATTGAAAAAGTAATGAATTTAGAATTTTAATGGCAGTTTGATGTAATGTAAAATGTGTGCATTTTATGCTTGAAATTTAAAAACATGTTTCACTTTTGAAAAAATATTTTTTGTTTTGTTTTTAAAAAAAGTCAATATTTTCTACGATATTCTGCTCATTTAAACATTTTTAGTGTTTATATTTCAAGAAAAATCAGTTATCAAAATATAATTTCATTAAGAAAAATATGAAAAAATAATGTAAACATAAAAAAAATGGATAAACTTTATTTGCTTGGAAATATTCTTCAAAACATAATTTGCTATTTTTTCTCAATAAATTATAAATGCAAGTCGTTATCAACAATACAATATTTTTATAAAATAAATATGGAAAAGATAAAATCATATTCTAAAATCTAACAAAAATTAATTTCATAATTAATAACATTCTTGTTTGATTTAAAAAAATTATGAAATTAAATAAGAATATTTCTTAAATAGAATAATAAGCAATTCATCAGTTTATATTATTTTTAAGCTACATCACTCAAATAATTCAGTTTTCTTAAAAATAAATTTTCACCTCAAATATTCATAAGAAAAACACAAATTTCCTATGAATTTAAGCTATATATATATATATATATATATATATATATATATATATATATATATATATATATATATATATATATATATATATATATATATATATATATATATATATATATATACTATGCTTTTTTCCTTATGAGCATTATCTTGGAATGTTTTCCTAAGTGATTTACTGTTGATTAAAAGTAAAAAATATTTTTTTTAAATATTTTACCTACAAAAAGCTGTTTACTTACTGAAAAAAAATGAATAAAAGAAAACTCTGAAATGTTTCCTGTTGTTATAATCCGTAGTTTTATAACACATCAATGTATTTTAAATAGTTAGTTATATCTCCAAGAAGTCTATAATGCTTCATATATGTAATACAGACAAAAAAATATTACACATATTGTCTGAAAAGTAAAGTCTGAGAGGAATTTGACTTTGAATACACTGAAATGCAAAATGCTTTCAAATAAACAGTTTAAGAATCTAAAAAATTATTTTGATTTGTAATCCGTACTCTCTCAGGATAAGAATATTAATCAAAAGTTAAAATGTGTATCTAAATGTGTTTTATTTTATAGTTTATCATATTCATTATCAAGAAATAATATGTTAAGTTTTCTATAATGGTAGACTAAATGTAGCTCTTAATAAAAATATAACATTTTGTGTGTGTATGTGTGCGTGCGTGTGTGTGTGTAATATAGATATATTTATTATATATTTTTAAGCCCGGTGTCTTAGTGGTAGCGTTTCACGCTCCCAACGCACAGGTCCGACGTTCGATCCTCGGGTTGGGCAAGGTCGACTCAGCCTTTCATCTCTTCAGTGGGTCGGTAAACTGAGTACCAAGCATGCTTGGCAACAAAACACTCAGGGTTTCACTATAGGCTGACCACCTAATCGGTACATGTGCTTCGCATCCCAGGGCCTTTCGGTCAAGAAAAGAGAGATGGGCACCGTCAGCCTTGACCGAGTGCCACAAACCGAGTTTAGAGTTTATTTTATACTTTCAAAGTAATACTTAAAATAAATGTATTATTAAGTATACATTACTTGTTATATAAAGATAATACTTAAAAACTAAATGTTGTCAAATAAATATTTTAAAAAATTAAGCAAAAACACACAATAATAGTTAATAACTCCCTTTTAGGTATGTAACTAAGAAAAATAGGAAATATAAAATTATTTAAATTAATAGCTGATTTATTAATATTTTAGAGGCTATAATTATAATGAAAAATTTATTTTAAATTATGTAGCAATGCTGAAATTATTACAAGGAAGTAAACTTATTTTTATCCTTTATTAAATTTCAGAAAATGTATTTCTGTTTAAAATATAATAAATACCAAGAATTTGTACTTACTCTAGCCCTAGTAAATTGTAAATACGCCATGTACTTATAATTGAAATTATGGCAAGTATAACACATAAAAGTACCTAATTTAAAAAATAATTCCTTGTAAAAAATTATTTTAAAAAATTGATAATAATCTTAAGAAATAAATATTCAAATTGAAATTTCAAATAAAATTTTATATATTTATAGTTTTAGTTTAAAGACATTTTTTAAAGTAAAATCTTTTTCTCCATTTCGAAATTTTTTGTCTCAAATAAGGAAAACGAACCTCTTTTTATAAAGCAGTAATTGAGAAGAACTTCTACCATGTTTACTTTCAGTAGCCAAGATAATCCATTCAAATTCGCGAAAGGTTTAGTACCACTTTTAATTGACAAGATAATGGGCCCTAACATATAAAAAAATGGTTCAAATCCTTTGAAACGTTGATCTCATTAAGAATAACCATTTTTTAGCACTAGAGGCCATCATTTTTGTTCCCGAATTGGGAATAGATTCTATTCTTAGTGTCTTTAATCATTTAATTACACTTTCTTTAAACATCAGTTAAATATGTCTTCCATTCTTAACTAAACCCCACTTTATATAAATTATATAAAAATGTTTTCGAAGAAAAAATTCATTGTTACTTAATTTAATTAATAGTTAACTATATTTCATTGCTCTTTCTGCTATAGTATTTATGTATATGTGTAGAGTTTATGTAATCTTGCTTCACAAAGAATAAAAATAGGCAATCTTTCTAAAACTGCATTCCTTAGGAACTATAATTGTTTTATGAATATTTCAGAACACATTTTTTATCATTAAATTTATATTGAAAAAATATGAATGAGACAATATTATCTTCTCTCTGATTAAAATGGGATAAATTTTATCTTAGCACTATTCTAATTTAAGAATATTGATCTTTTCTATTATAAAATACGTATACGAAATCCTAACTGAGAAAAAACTCAGCAAGCAACTACGAAGAAAGAATTTTACAGGTTGAAATTATATATTAATAGATAACATTTTTAATGATAAATCAAGCAACTCTACAATTATTTTTTTATTTCATTTCGTAATATAATTTTAGAACTTTTGCATAAGATACATATTTAATTTTAGGTATTTATTTGCATAATAGGACTCTAATTATTCAAGTAAAAGAAGGTCCAGATATATCCGCAATTGTATAATTTGCAATTGGACAAGATAATGTCCTTTGTGTTTATTTTTAAAAAAAAATAAGCCATGGTGATCTGGTTGCTTAGGACGTTCGTCGCCGAAAGGTATACATATCGATGCAGGTGAGTCATGGATTACACCTTTAGGTCAACGGATTTAGAATACTCACCCATCACCAAATGCTTTATAATTTTGAACCACAGTTAAGTGACGTGGTCACACTTGAGCTGGCACTTTGGTACTGTCCTCTCCCCATCCACGCCACTCCACGCCACCCAGTTAATATGTGAAGACTTTGGACTTCACATATTAACGCAGATACGTCCCCACCCCACGTAACTCCAGCAATCCAATGAAGAAGCTTACATAACCACCCTCCCAATCACTGCCCTCGGCAAATGATGCTTCGTGGAGCCATTGGTGCTCGTTATCGAAAGGCAGTGAGTTAAAATCCAGACCCAATCCAGGTTCCATTGTTTTATTAATGATGGCAGAGGCGAGTAAAATATGTCACGATCGCAATCTTCTTCATGTGAAATGATACCGCTGGGACTGTTAGGCCAAGAATTAGAGGTATTTTGCTTGGTCACTGCTTCTAAATTACGATCACACATTCGAGGCTATGAGAACATATCCAGTGGTGTTCCCTTGATATAAAGAGTTATCACATATTCTCCCCTTGTTGGACTGAAAAGTGGAAATCCTAGTAGCCAGGCATCATAAACAGCCACATTTTTGAAAATGGAAATTTGTCAGCAATTTAATAAATAGAAATGCAGTGTTCAGTCCTTTTTGTATATTTATACGCAATGATGATTCGAAATCGACTGAAATATCAAAGTCAATTTTTTTGTTTTGTTAATTCCTTCCTTGAACTAAATTTTGCATTTCTCTAATAAATTAATTCAGGTTAGTAGAATGGAAATAAATGGTAATCTGCTGCAAGAATATATGCATATGTATCAATTTGAGATTGTAAAACAATCTCAGTAGTTAACAGGTATTTCCCAGAAATACGTTTGCTTAAAATAGGGAAAAAATTAGATATTTAAACTTTATAATATATTAACAGAATGAAGAGAACTTACAAGCTCTAAGATCCCTCCCAAAGGGATTCACCAAACCTCATAATTTTTATTACGTGAGCTAGACGTGAAGTGAGATGAAAAAACAGGATACAGACATTGCCGCTGAAATCAGCCTCTCTAAAAAATATAAACATTGGACGCAAGCCAAATATTATTTCATATCATTTGTCCAAAAAAAAATTAATAATCTGAAAATCTTTAAGAAAATCGAACTGTAAAAGCTACGATTTTTCAAATCTTCTAATATAATCAAAATATTAATTTATCTACACAGTTTAAAAGATTTTGTAGCATTCATGTGCTGAATTGCGCTGTAAATTTCATTGCATTCAACTGTAAAGAGGAGAAAGAATGTCTATAGGCCGTAACTAAGAGCGGTTTAATTGGAATCTCAATTCTTGTTTTATAAAAAGTTTAAACATTGTGAATTATAAGCTTTGAAACTAATTTTAAAATTTCTTGATAGATGGCGTTATTTATAGCATTTGAGGAACATATAACTGTAAGTATAATCTAAGCAAAGCTCATATTGAATAAATTACGTTATAACTTGAAAGATTTCCTTAAACCTTTATTCTCACTATTATTTCCCAATTTTTGTGCCCATTTCCCAAACAGTCTTATCACATAAGGTTCGATCGATACAACATCTGAAACTGTCTCCAAAGCTTTTGTATTATCACTTTTAAAATAACATGTCAGTAGTTTCATCCTTCAATTTATCATTATTTCTGAGCTGGTTCAGTACAAAAATATAAAACTTTTCTTTAAACGATTCTACGCAAATTTCATCTTCACTTATAATCATGCAATTATTTTACAGTTATGTCCTTAAAATTTATATAAATTAAATCAAAGTTATAAAAGTAACTTTAATAATAAGTATATAAATGTAATTAAAACGCGGAATACTTCTGTAAAATACTTATATTTCGATAATAATAGCTTGTTTCAAGTAAGAAAAAAATTTTTGAAAGAAAACTGATGTAAACTACTTTAAATTGTTATTTAATGTCAAACAGTCTATAAAAGATTTAACTTTTATGTATTTACTTATCTCTATACCTATTTTTACAAGAAAGATTACTATAAATATACTGCTGAAAATTTTTCTAATGACTTTTAACAAAACAATCAGCGAAAACTGAAATTTAATGAGAATTTCTGTGTTTTTAAGTTCATGTTACAATTTAAGTCTCAAAGCCCTTAAACAATAATAAAAAAGAAAACTTTTCTTCCCTAATAAGTTTCAAGTTATTTATTTACTAATAACCAGAACAGCACTTGAACATCAAATATGATCAGATTTTTTCAAAGATTCTTCTAATGTTTTGATAAAATAGTTTACTATTCCCTTTCATAATTAAAGCAACTAAAATATAATTCTTGATTTTAAATTAAATTTGAAAATTTCTGACAATATAATAAGTTTAAAATGGAAACTTATGTTACTATAAATTATTTGCAGCTAAATTATTTAATGTTATTGTAAATTAAATAAATAGTCATATTAATGAATTGCAATAATCAGATGATAGGTTATACCTATTTAAAATAAATATGTTTCTTACTTACATTTTAAACTTCTTTTGTATAAAAATTATTAATGAATTTCTCTATAGTAAAAAGATTAAGTATCACCTTAATAGAGCTAATAACCTTAATAACTAAACATTTTATAAGAAACTTTGAAATTTCTATCAACTTTCAGGAAATATTTTCAAAAGCGGTCGGCTGCATTCACAAATTGTAAGAAAAGGCAGTTGGGATATTCCTACCATTCTACTAGATGGTGGATTTGGAAGCAATGCTCTTCATGTGTACCGAGGTTTGGCAATCAGATTCAATTCCTCCTCAACTGGCTAGTAAAAGAATTAAATGCAATCTGTAAGTTTATCAAATGGTGAATGAAAATTTAGTGTCAGTTGACACACATGCAAGTCCAAGTTCATGAGGGGCTTCATTATGTTGGTTATAAGACGTTGAGAAAGTCTATGGTTGACGCAAAATTAAAGATGTTGGATAGACGGGATGACAGATGTAGATCTAGTGGAGTTGTTAATTGTATTGGGGCAGTCGAAGATGCAATATATTGATGAACCTTCATGAACATATTGATGTATCTTCATAAAGGTTCACCAATACCTCATTTATCATATGAACATACTGAGGTTTCACTCCCATCAAAATGTTTATAATGTGAGGTATAATATGAGGCAATCAACCCGATAGATGTGTATGCAGAAACAAAATATTTATCTGCAGTTTCTCATTAATGAATAGGATTGAAATCATTATCGTCTGCATCCAGATCAGTGGCCAGTGCTACCACTAGAACACAATAAGCTGTAAAAAGTGCATCTAACTAGGCATTTAAGGAATGTATTAGCTGAAACTAAATCCATGTAATCTCTAATTATTAATTTTTCTTAATTTTTTAGAATTAAAAAAGGAAAATAATTTCAACTTACTTTAACATTTTTTTCATTATAGTTCGATAAAACATAAATACCAAATAAAAAATTAAAATGTATGTATATATTAAATTTTATATATATATATATATATATATATATATATATATATATATTACTCACTCGTGTATTAAATGAAAACAATAAATAATAAATTCGTCTAGAGACATTATTTAATGATTATGAAAACTAAAAGTAAATAACTAAACTAAAAATCATATCGTATATTTATGTTGCTTATAATTGTTAAATTGCTTAATTCTTGAATATTTAGACATTTCTGATATTTAAACAAATATCTATATACAATTTGATTGCATGTAAAATATTAGAACTTATAAAATAAACTACCATTTTCTATTCTATTCCTTTATAAATTAAAAAAAATTTTCAGGTATTTAAGCGATTATTATAAATAAAATGCTAATTTAATTATATGTAATTATTTTTTAGATTTAATAAACTGTAATCAATTATATATATATATATATATATATATATATATATATATATATATATATATATATATATATATATATTGTATTTACATTTGTTTGAAAATTAATTTCGTAGAATGAATACTTTCTCATAAATATTCGATGGTGCAATATACATCCCTTGGTTTAAGTAGGTAGTATATTTCTATATACGTATTTGTGTGTGTATAGTCTATGGAGGGAAATTTTTATTTGAAAAATATCTTTGCTACAACTAACAACCCAAGAATATAATATTATTCACACATAGACATAAGCATGTAAACATATTCATAGAAATAAAAAAAACATTTCTCTTAAATAGCATTATACTTGCATCAATAATTAATAATTGTTATAAATTTAAAGTAAATTTGAAATATGATTCAAATACCTAAAAATGCATATTTAAAATACATTAAGGTTTTAAAACTAACAAATAATTAAAATGACAAAAGACTTTAAAAATTAACGTATGCAAAAAATATGTCCAAATAATATATTAATGATATTTAATAATATTTATATATGATGAACATAAAATTGGCAATGAAACAAATATTGTCAACCAACTTTATAATTTTTATGATGTTCCTACAAACATTAGCTTTTGATTCAAAAAATAGAATGGTAAAATCTTGATTAAAGATTTTAACGATTTTAAATAAAGAAATGAATTTCAGTGCTGAAAACTTATTTATAGACCAAAGCTGAACTGAATACAAATCCAATACTATAAATACACAAATAATTGGCTAAAAATATTTTCATGTGAATCATCCGAATTATTAAATATATTCTCTGATCAAATGTGAAACTGAATGTAACACATAACCATCAATACAAATATATTATTTTACATATATTTTGTTATAAAGCTGAAGATTCTAATAATTACCTATAAAAATAATTCTACAAATCTTCAAAATATTTGTTTTAATAGTGTAGATTTAGTAAGTATTTTTCATTTTATAAAAAGTTAATTTCCGAAATTCTCTAGTTCATAAATTTTAATTGCGAAATATTTACGTAATCTTTTTCAATCATAATTTGATATTTATTTACAAATAATTACTTAATTCAAAACCTAATTAAATTAATCATAATTAATATTCAATTAAAAATATTATGAAAAATTGTAGATAACTTTGGAAATACTAATTTTAATTCCAGCAAAATTTTATTTTTGTATTTTTATTTATATTTCATTTGAATTAAGTTTTGAAGGATTTAAAAAAATAGCTAAGTCAAACTTTCTTAGTAAGCCAAAAACATTTAGAACTCTTTCCCCTGTGTAAATTTTCCCTGCAAAGAAATTGAATCGAATTCTTAAGAGTAATACAAATTTTCCGTCGACAAAATAATCGATTTTTAATCTAATCATAAAGATCATCCATTTTGAATTTATTTGCACTATTTTTTATTAACAAAGAAAATCATTGCATTTTCCAATTTCAACTTAAATCCCTCTTCACATGATAAGCTGTTTATTTCTATTCATTTTATTTTGTCATCAGGTGACTAGTCATATTTCGAAGAATCATTTCAAATGATAACCCATTTGTAATTTATTCCTATTTAAGCAACATTAATGCATATTAAAGTAAAATAATGTTTCAAAAATTAATTTTAAAATAATTTAAAAAACATATTACAGATTATATAAATCTTTTAATTTTTTATAGAAATCTACAGTATCTTACTGCAAGATTTTAGTTGGTTTTCAATAAAATTACAAAATTTTGATGACTTTCAAATTCAGTTTCAAATTATTTGGAAACTACTTTGATTTTTTTAATATGCTAATAAATGAATACCATAAAAATCTAGTTAAGTTTTCAAATTATTGAAATTTATTTAAAATAAAAAAAATTGTACTTTAATATCAAAGATTCAAAAATGCGGGATTTTACACAATTGTTTAAGCGGTTGATAAAAGACGTTTATGTCAACACAAATTGAATATATTTTCATCGTAGGGTAAATGCTTTTTGAAAAATAATAAGTTTATCAAAATGTAACTAAACAAATTAAACAGAAATCATATTAAAACACCTGAAAATAATATAAAAATGTCCAATAATTTTTTTAATAATTTATTTTTTATTTTACAAAATTATATAATTCTTTCTAATTTGTAAGAAATTTTTCAATTTTCTGTTTAGATTTTATAACCTTAAACACTGAGTCATGGTAACAAATGCAAATTATATTACTCAAGTTTTCTTTTAGCGATAAACATTTTGCAAAATACCATAAAACGTGAAATTAGATAAGAATTTCACTTGAATTTCAGTAAAAATAAAAACAGCTTCATATAATTAAATTTTACAGGATAAATAGAGGTAATAAAATGTGTTAATCTTTATTTTTTATACTTGATACAGAGTACAAATATTTCGATTTTCCAAATATATATTTTGACTTGTTACTTCAAATTAAGTCAATAAAATAAGTGTGTGTGCGTGTGTACGCGCGCGTGTGAGTTGACAACGCGTTGTTGTTAAAATCATGCTTGAGCAAAATCTTTTTCTGACAAGACCATACTGAGAAGGTAGTATTGGTGTGGAAATACACAAAACGGATTCCACATGAATTAAATCAAAAGAGATTTGATCATTGAGTTATCGTATACCTATCTCTGCTTGTTTGGAACAAATCTGAGCCCTTTTCGAAGCGGATAATAACTGGAGATGAAAATAGATTGATTACCTACGAACACATCGTAAGAAAAAAGATGCATTTGCGGAAATCGTAGCCCTTACAGTTCTAAAACTAATTTAGCTCTGAATAAGAGAATGTTATATATATAAGGAAACATTTGAGGACCAATAGATTATGTGCACTAAAAATTGAAAAAAAAATTCAATTCGGAAAGTATTGTCTGCAAAAGTATTATTTAAAGGGAGCAGTCCCAGACAAGAGGCCGGCAATTTTCTAAAAAAGAGTAATCTAAGGAAAAGGTCAAATAATTGCAGAAGTATGTTGGGAAATTCTATCCCATACATCATATTCTCCGAATTTATCATTCTCCAAGTATTAGTTGTTTCCATGCTTGAAAAATAAATTGGCTGAGAAAAAAATGCAAGAATGAATAAAACATCAGACAAGCACCAGTTCAACTTTTGGTCTCTAGAGATAAACCACACATTCTTTAATAATTAGGCATACAAATTTCCATCAAGCTGGCAGGAAGTCATAAATAATCATGGAAATTATTTAATAAAGTTTATTTTAGGTATGAAAAAAATATTTTTTTATCTAAAAATGAACAGGGCTTTCCAGCAGATTATATACACATATATATGCTGTTATTCATGAAGTGCAAATGAAAATTTTTAATTTTTAAAGCCCATATTATGGAAAGGGAGCTGGAAAAACCATATCTACACATTTACAAAATTAGAGTTAAAATCTCATCCTACTTATATTTTTATAAAAATTAAGTAAAGAAAATCCCAATTCAAATCAATGAAAATGGAAATCACCTTTCACAAAATAAAGTAAATTGAAAATAAAATTTAGATAAATGTCTATTATGTCATTCTGATCATATTTCATTCCATTTTTAGTAATAAAGCATTTTCCATTTCCCATCTGAAACCAAAATTCTATTTCTGAAATATACTCAAAGAAATGAAATCATGAATCCCACAACATCCTAAGTTATTGAATTAAATGTCAAGTCGTTATAAAATAAAAGTATTGAGGAAAATCTTATTATGTCATTTGGGAGAAGTTTTAAAATCAAAGCACTTCTAAAAGTATTCAACTTAATGGTATTATGGAAATACAAAATAATTTGAACTGCCTCAAAAGGAATACTCAGTTTCAATACGAATAATTCTATTCAACTTTAAGAAAATTTCTTACTCGTAAGCCTTCAAAAAAGTCAAAAATAAAAATTTATTCTTTGAAGCTTTATATTCATTTATTTACTTTTAGTATTTATAGTGGATAAAACTGATCAAATTTACTTTTTAATGAAAGATGAGTTATCAGATTACAGATTAAGATGCATAAAGAATCTAGGATGCACTTTGATTATTTTAGTAAACAGTGTTTTACTTATTTATGGATGAATAAATTTTAAAAAATCATAGCTTATTTGCTAAAATAAAAGTTTTTATGATTTTAATTTATAAGTGATGCTTTGAAAATATACAAAATTAAAAGAGAATACATTTCGAAAGTATGTACAAATATGAAACGTTTATTGCTGTAGATTATTCTCTCTCTCTCTCTCCCCTTCTTTCTCTCACTCCTCTTTCTCTCTCTCTCTCTCTCTGCCTGCTTTCTCTCACTCCTTCTTTCTCTCTCTTTCCTCCTTTCTTCACTCACTTCTTTCTCTCCCCTCTTCCTCTCTCTCCTTCTTTCTCTCTCTCCTTCTTTCTCTCTCTCCCTTCTTTCTTTCATTGTTCTTTCTCTCTCTCTCTCTCTCTCTCTCCCTTCTTTCTCTCACTCCTTTCTCTCTTTCTCTCACTCCTTCTTTTTCTCTCTCTTCCTGATTTCTGTCACTCCTTCTTTCCCTCTCCCTCCCTTCTTTCTCTCACTCCTTTCTCTCTTTCTCTCACTCCTTCTTTTTCTCTCTCTTCCTGATTTCTGTCACTCCTTCTTTCCCTCTCCCTCCCTTCTTTCTCTCACTCCTTTCTCTCTCTCTCTCTCCCTGTCACCCTCTCTCTCTCTTTCTCTCTCTCTCTCTCTCTCTCTCTCTCTAGCAAAATAATGGGTGAAATCAAAAACTCTTTTATATCTAAGCAATCTAAAAAAAATTGATACAATATTTTTAGTAAGAGTTACAACACAATTGTAATTCAATCCACAGCACTCTAGAATATATAATTGAAATTTTATAATTTAGTTTTTGAACTGGGTCAAAGCTCCAAAAAAGAAGTTGTCACTAGTAACCGAGTAATTATGTTACAAAGATCATTTTTATAAAAAAAAAAAGAATGCAAGTGAAAGAAACCACTGCAATTTCCATGGGAATAATTGATAATTTGACAAACATATTCACTATAAACATTTCATTTCATTACATACTTTGAAAATAATTTTCCGTAACAGAAGTCAAAACTATTACAAAATTAGTAAAATTAACAAGGTTAGAAATAAAATATTTATGACGCAGAACAAAATATCGATATGAAATATCAATCATTCATTTTCTTCAACACTTCAAAAATCAAAAATATTTATATATTTCAGCTATAATATTTATTTTGTTAGAAAAAATTAAATTTGTATGCGTTTGTATATTTAATGGTCTGATTAATAATCACGTTCTTTAATAATCAATATGATAAAACCTCTGTTCCTACCCTAGATATTAAAGCAGCTGGTGTTCAAAATGATTCATCTCACTGTGGCATAAATTCCCTTCTGTCTCTTTCTTTCTCTCCTTCTCTCTCTTTCTTTTTATTTCTCTACCTCTTTCTCTTTCTTACTCTTTCTCTCCCACACTCTTTCTCGCTCTCTTTACCAATCTATCTATCTATAAAAAATTAATATTAACAAAAATATTTAACAGAATTTTTGTGTAAGAATTGCGTAACTTACAAATTATTATAGAATTTCATCACTAAATGCACATTAAAGAATTCATAGAATATACAATGAACTCCTAATATCAATTTTTTCGTACTTATTTTTAATGAAAAATAATATGGATCATCAGTTATTTGCATAACCTCAAAATCTAATAATTATGATTCGAAAATAAACTCTAATGAGTAATCTTGTATTTATTTTAGTATAAATATTGAATATTTTAGACAATGAAGTTAAAACTTTATTTTATTTCATAAATATTTAGAGGGCAGACAAATTTTGATTATAAATTTAAATCATGAAAATTCAATTCCATATAAAATGAAATAATGTGTGACACAATAATGAAGGATTTTCTAGTAATTCTCAAAAACTCTTGCAAATCCAGTAAATTAATGTAATGTAGAAAATCTTTCTTTTCTATAAGATATATAAGATTTATCAGTTTATTAGTTTTTATTTCCTGAAAATCAATACAAGATTTGCTAGAAACGAATGTTAGTTGTTTTACATGTTAAAGTGGCAGTAAATTCTGGACTTCCCTTTTATCCAAAACTGAAGACATCTTGGTGAAAGTATGAAATCCTCCCCATATGATTTCTCGCCAAATCTAGCGTCTTTTGTTTTGATTATATTGTTGACAATTTGAGTTTCTGTTTTGATTATAGTGTTGCTCAATTGAATTTTTAATAATTTTCAGATTTTTTTTTGTAACCAGATTTGTTTTTTCTCGTGGTTTACATCATTTTTACTTCATATATATGGTTCTTTTCAGTGGCAACAGAATTTGAAGTTTCCATTTTACTTTCAACTCGAACATTTTGTTCTAAGTTTGCTGTTGTGTTTCGTTGTTACAAGTGACCAAACATCAAACATCGTAAATTGTTCTATCTTATGATTTCTTTTCATTAATTTATTATTTATATCTTTTTTATTCTGTTTATTTATTATAAACTTTTTATATATTTTTTTCAATTTATTATTATATTTTTCTTTTATATTTTCAACGTCGTAAACAGTTTTTTTTTCTTATATATTTTTTTAATTTATTATTTTAATTTTCTAATATATTTTTCCATAATATCCCCGAGTATATTTGATATGTGAGCTTATCGTCATAACAAGTGTAAGTCAATTATTGTTATTTACTTATCTCTTTTACCGGTTGTTTTGAAGAGAAGGCACACCCAACAAAATAAGATTTTATTCATTTTCCAGTATTACTTTTTTATATTTTTTATATTATTGTGTGATTTAAAATTTTATAAAATGTGTATTTTTTTAATTTTGGGAAAATTCTAGAATTAAAAAACATGCGCTTAACATGGGGACGAAAAAATGTAGCAATGGTCGCCAATGGGGATATCAAACTAGTTCCGACAACTTTAAACAATAATTAAAGTTTGGATCTCACAAAAAATAGATTGATTTTGGACTCGTATCACTATTGAATGCTTATCTTATATAATTATAGTCCAAATTACCTTCACATTTCTTAAAATACAACGTATTATTTATCTGACAGGCCATCAGCTTTTCCCAATATATCTAAAAAAAATATGATGTCTTGGATACACACCTCATTCTATTCATACAGATCCTTAAATTTGCTATTCATTACTTAAAAATATTTTCTGATTGATATCGCCATTTCTTGAATGAATTCTAACCTGTTCAATGAGAAAGAAGGAGAGACCAGACTTCAGATCTGGAAAGTTATGAATTTTATAGATAGAAATTAAAATGAAGAAATAGTGCTTCACGAATGGGATTTGCATTTTGATTATTTTCTTGTACTTAAGTTTTATCATTTATATACATTTTTTCTGTTGTTTTATTTTTGTTTCTCAACCTTGTTTATAATTGCTATCTCATAACCTTGTTTATAATTGCTATCTCATTCTTGGATTCATTTCGTGAGTTAATAGCTCCTTTACAATGTGTTGAAATCATTTCTAGAAAATATTTTTTCATTCTTAGGTAGCTTGAATTAAATTAGTTTAACTTAATCTATCAAGGGAAAGAGGTACTTGGCAAACATAAATGCCATTTTCTCCATATGAGTTCAAGAGAAATTCAAAATTACTAGTCTGTTGAATTCTATTTTAACAAAAAACATTTATCTTCTAGCTAGGTAGCTTCCTAAAAAATATTTTCTAAGTCTAAATTTTTTATTTCTTCAACCATTCTAATAATACCTTAAAAAGTGGCAAAGGTAATTAACATCTCTATAAATGTCTTTTAATTAAGCATATTAATGTCTGATAAAAAAAGCTCATATTTTAAAATTATCTTATAACTGTCTTTCATTTAACGATAAAACAATACCACAGTCTGGGGCCTATGGTTCAAGGGAATGGTACTTCCCAGTATCTGGAACCATTTAGATTTTCCAAAAGTAAAGACCATTAAGGAAGAATATCCTAATTTTGAAGGACTCCTATACTGATTTTAATAGTAAGAGCTTTGCTATCAGCTTATTCCAAAAATGATGCAATTTTAGATGTGGATTGCCCTCGTTGTCTCTTAAGATTTCTGATAAATTAAAATTTATCTCATCTTTAATTTTTTTTAATTCATTGTTGTATTTAATATTTGTTCATTGCGTTCTGTCTTTAATAAAAATCGAGTTATGTTACTATTTTCCTACATCCATTTATATTTACAAGAAATAATCGATCTATTTAGCCTTTATTCAATCCATACGTTGTAAATTCACTAAAAGTAAGCAAATTTTTAGAAAATCTAAAGACTTCCTTTACACCCTTCATACAATTGCTTTCAAAAACATTTGATAATTTGATGTAGCTGAAAATTAGTTTCATAGAGTTGAAAACTTATCTTCCTGTTTAGTTTTATTATTAAGAAACTAACTTTTTTTTCATTTTATATACATCATTTTAATTTTATTATTACGATGCTTTTATTAGAAATAATCGTAAGTTTATGAATAGTATCTCTTCTCTTCCCTTAATCAATTCAAACCAAAACTCGAATAAATAACAATATATTCTGAGATACTAAACCAAACTAGTTATTTTCTTGATAAACGAGTCACATTTCCCCAACAGACTGCAGTTTTTATCTTAATTGGAATTCTATACTTAGCTTTTGCTTTGTTTTGAAAAAAAAACTGAATTCAATTTTCCTGCTGAGAGAATGAGCTGATTTCATTTCATATAAATGATAATAACAAATGACATTTCTGTTAAAATGTTACAGATACTTTTTTAAATATATTTAATCTTATAGAGAGAGACAATTTCAATTGTTGCAATTTTTTAGAAAATGGCAATGTTTGTTATCACTCATTTTCACAATTATTAAAACTCATTTAACGATTATAATTTACTTTAATCACTCATTTTCACAATTGTTAATAATTTTTTTATTTAAATGAGACGCTAATATTTTTTTGCTTTGCATTATATTAATATATTTGAATGCGAAATTTAATCGCGCAAAATATCTGAAAATATTTCTTAGTCTACAATATTTTTATTTTAGATATTACAATTAAATATTTGTATAATGCAAGCAAAGATGCTCCTAAGCTTGAAATTACAATAAGTTTATCGGGAATGAAAAGTTAACAAGAAATTTAGAAATCTCTCTCTCTCTCTCTCTCTCTCTCTCTCTCTCTCTCTCTCTCCCTCTCTCTCCCTCTCTCTCTCTCCCTCTCTCTCTCTCTACCTCTCTCTGCTTAAAAATAAGAAAATTTTAAGGGATATTTTTTTATGCAAGAAGTAAAATCTCTATGTATCGATAAAAATGAAAAAATAAAATTTACATTTTATTTCGAATTGTAGATTCTTTAATGCTCATGATTAAAGTTTTTAAAAATATTGAAAATTCCCTAAGAACTATCTCCAATAGCAAAAATATCAGGTAAAAATATGTAAGATATTAATCTATAGTTATACTTATAATAAAAAACTTAAGAACAAGCATTTCAAAATACTTAAAGATAATAAATATAATACATAAGAACACACACACACACATCATTAATCCGGACAAATAGGGGATTTAAGTCGTCCGAATTAATTTAAATACGAAATGTACAAAATTAACAATAAATTCAAACAAAGTACATAAGCAAACTACTGTATACAGTAAAAAATGTAATTTGAATTTAATTTGTAATTAATAAATTGTATTTTGAACTATATAACTACATAAGAAGAAATTAACTATAATATATACATAGATTATTTTACTTACAATAAACATCAGATGAGAAACTACTTTCAACACTGTTCATGCACGTCTTCATGAACAAATTCAAGAAACTACGCAACGAAACTACTCAACAAATTCATTGATGAAACTACTGTCTTTTGTAGTTTTTCTTTTGTCATTTTTTGAACAATTAATTGATGGTGATTCACACAAGCACTCTTTTTAAGTTTTTCAATTAGATTACGTTTTATAGTAAAAAAGAGAGGTTTCTGCTTACGTTTCTTCCCTTCAATAGATTTACTGAACGACATTGTATTTCTTTCTACCCCGAGTATTCAAATGTACAAAAATAAAAACCACAGCACAAAAATGCAAAATTTACAATTAAACACAGTGTAGCACTAAATGTGATGAGATGCGTATCAGTAAATAGAAAATAATAATTGAGTGAACTGACATACAGATGGGAAGGAAAGTATAAAAGTTGGATCATCCAAAGTCAACTCACTAACTTCAACAAAAGTACATTATTGGGCTAACTCACCTTTTTTTATACACTATGTACATACTGTCACAAATTTAAAGATATTACTTGATTTATCTTAGAAGGATCCGAATATCTTAGAAGGCATCTTAAAATATCTTAAAAGGATCCGAAATACTCAAATTTTGAAACAAATTGAGAAATTTAGGCATATTCTATGTTAAAAAAGGCATTTCTAATGATGATTTGGTGATTTGAAAAGATTCATGACTATTTGGCGAGCTTTTACCGGGAATCTTAGTAATGATTTTAATGAAAAATAGATATTTTTGGAACATTCCGAAACCAAAGCTTTAAGACTAATATTAAGTGTGATAACCTAGAACCTTCCAGAAACCTTGGCGAAACTCTTACATTTTTCTGCCAAGTCAATCATAGTTACCGCTATCCAA
The DNA here is from genome assembly GCA_030067965.1 of Latrodectus elegans. NCBI lineage: Eukaryota > Metazoa > Arthropoda > Arachnida > Araneae > Theridiidae > Latrodectus > Latrodectus elegans. The sequence goes on from CM057815.1 coordinate 67,392,626, forward strand.
CATAGAACTATTATTAGAAAAAGTGATTAATTTTTAATCATAAACTAGTGATGCTGTTGTCTGTCTGAAGTGTTAGAGATTTATGTGTTTGGAAGATGTTTCTAGCTGTATTGAAGATGTGTAAATGTGACTCCTACAACTGTGGTAATTCTTGTATATTGTTGAAATTGCTTCGAATAAAAGTCTTTAGATTTTTAAGAGATTGTTTTATCGATTTTCAATCAACATGAACCTTGATGTGAAATAAAATACATATTTTTGTATGTACAGTCAAACCTCCTATAACGCGATGAATATGCATATCTCATTATATTGAAACCGCACTATAAGAAACTCGGATTTAACCATACAAACCAGGCTAATTCGTAGCACGTTCTATGGAAACCGTCCACCACATTGTATGGAAACCGCTCTATAAGAAACTTAGAATTAGTACAAATCACATCATTCATACTGCGTTATATGGAGACCAATACATACAAATGACAAGATAAATTATAAATTATTTTTATTGAATTGAAGAATTCATATATGGATATTATTTTTAAAAATGAAACAAAAACTAAACTAAAATACTGTTTTCCAGCAAAAACAAGAAAGACTTTTGTTAAATTAAGTAATCTTTTAACCATTATCTTGGCTGTCAAATATGAGTCTCCTAACTCGCCCTCTTTTAATGGTCAAAATGTCTTCTTCTCTTGTTTCATCTTCACATTGGTTTTCAACTGTAGCTTTATATCCTAACTTCACTAAAATCTCTCTAAGCTAAGCAATTTCTTAACTCTCTTTTAAACTTTCAGCTGAGCATCGTTAAATGATCAGTTTGAATGAAATGAAATTCTAATTCTTTAGCTAAATTTTGCCCTTATTTCAAGTCTTGAAAATCGATATTTGGCACTCATTCGTTTTTCTTATTTTCATTTACCAATGCATTTGAGGGGTGGGTGCATCAATTAATTCCATCAGTTCTTCCTCATCTAAAGTTTCTTCTCCGAGTATTAGTTCTCTAACATCCTGATGATTCACTGCAAATTCTTCATCGCTTAAATGAGAAGCAGTTTTTACTATTTCTGAAAGTGGAAGTGAATTTATAGAATAGAGCGTTGAGGGTTTAACTTTCGCGCAAGCCAATGAAACGGTTCTGATACAATCTGTTTTTATATTTTATTATATTACTTTTCACAGTTTTTCTTACACAATATTGTGCAATGTTGTCCAATTATAAGCCACAAATAAAGCTGCAAAAAGCTAAGCGAATGGACGGTGCAGACAAAATTTTAGAAAGAACTGACATACTGTGAAAGAGCTCTGAGACCAACGAGACATACTGTGAAAGAGCTCTGAGACGACTGAAACCGATACATTTGTAAAACACCTAAAAGATAAGCTTGAATGTTTATATAAACATATCCAATTAAAACCATAGAACTGGATAGAACTGGAAAGAACTGCATGGATAGAACTGGTAGGACGATGTTGAACGGGAACCTCTCTGTAAGAGTACCGCGTCTTTGGACTGTCGCAATTTCCGCTCCGCCCTATATGGAAACTGCGTTCTGAGAGTACCGCGTTATAGGAGGGTTGACTGTACATTACTTTCAGGATTAAGCGAAGTCAGATTTAATTGTGTCCGGATTAATGAGGATTGTATAAACAATTTAAGGAGTTAAAAAAATAGAATTTTAGTCATTTTTAAATCTACTTTGCATATCTCTACTTTGTTGCAAGGAAGTTATACATTCAATTACTTAAATGATCAATTAATATGTGTATGAGCTGCTAACTTCTTTTCATTTTAAAAAATAATTATCTGAAATTCTCTCCAAATCAGTTAACTGGTTCTCGTTTGAACTAACCAAAAAATTTTTATTTTAATTAAGCATTTTCAAAAGCAAACATTTACTTATTTCTCAAACATGTCTCTCAGACACCAATTTTAATTATATTCTGCAAATATGCTTAATTTGCTAAGATTTCTTCACTTCATTTCACTATAAATTAATTATCGCAGAATATTAAAGACATGGCTCTGTAATAGTGACAACAGCTGAAGAGTGTAATTAGCATTGGCCGATACTTTAACGACACAGATGTTCTCTCTATCTGTTTAATAATAGCACTTATATGTCGAAGATGTTAGTAAATATTCTGAATAAATATCTCTAATTAGCTATATGAATATTAAGAACAGCATTAGCACAATTGAAGCTAGCTTTTAAGATTTAAAATGTATCCAATAATTATAGTAGAAGACGATATTAAAGGGGCACTTAGTTCTCTAGAAAATAAACTTTCACAAAAATAGAGCGTTTTGGAATAATTTCTTTTTTTCTTTAAGATTTCGGTATGAATTATGATATTTCTTGGAACTAAATTTGTTTTCATTTTTTCGTTAAATATACTTCAGTTAATTACAGAAGGTGATAGATTATTTATTATGGGAAAAATTATCACTTATAGATTTTTTCACAGTTTTATATAACTGTCGAAAATTATAATTCATTCCTACAACATTTATTCTTATATGGTAAAGAAGATTCAATAAAAAAATTTCTACTACAAAAAATAGCTCTATTGTTGAATTGTTATTATTGATTATGGTTTTTCTATAACATTCTGAATGTATGTCAGTCGTATTTGGTTCTTGGGAATTTTCCAGGTTTCAGGTTTCAAAACACTTAAATTTACAGGTTTTCCAGGTTTCGTTAATTTAATTTTATCAGTTAATTTTTTTAATTAAATTGAAATTTTTTGCAGCAATAAATTACATTAAGTTTCATAAATTCTGTCATGCAAGAATTTATCACTATTATCTTCAGAGAAATTCAATATATTGTTTTATTTTTGCCTCTTTTCCCTGATTGAGTAGAGCATTGCTAACATACATACCACATGAAAATATAAACTAAGATATATTTTTAAAAAATTATTTATTTAAGTCAAAGTTCCAAAATATGCCACTGTTTATTTAATTAATTTGAATAAAACTTAACACTATAATTTATACGTAATTTATTACGTAAATCTACCACAATGAATAATTTGTGTAATTCAATGCCTTATTGTATTATTTTTTTAATATTAGAATATTAGTTGCAGAAGTTATCTGAATAAAACTATTGTACAAATTCTGTTGACAAATAATTATATGATGATTTTGTTTTGTACCAGGAACCAAAAAGCATCAAGTTCACTCAGTATTTTTGCAAAACTTAACAAACATTTTAGGGAGAGTTTTCCATGAATTAATAATAAATAAATTCCGTCTCGATATAACGGACATTTCTTTAAATTGTTTTTCGTATGGATGAATGAACATAGTGTGAATAGCATAAAAGTACGTTCCAACGTATAATCATGCGTATGAAGAATTCTATTTTAATAAAGAACATTTACCACCTAACAAGCTATCACAACACAAAAAGGTAAAATTTTACTGTGAAACTAAAATTCTATGTCTTCATTAGAGTAGAGAAATTGTTTCATTAGAATCATGAATATTCATGAAATTGTTTCATAAAACCATAAACTATAACAATACAAACAAAAAAGTAAAATTTTATTGTGAAACTAAAATTCTGTGAATCTAGTTCACAGTCAAAGACCATGTATGATAGTTCTGTCCTTGAATATAAAACTCAAACTGTAAGAAAACAAGTATTTTATGAAAAATAACTTAAAAATAAGAGTTTAAAATCATTTTAGAAATCATTATAACAGACTCTACAGATATCTTTATTATAATTTTGATTTTTTGTGGCATCAGTATTACGTCATTTATTTTCTCACTATCTATCATTATTAAAATAGGCTTCTTAAGAGAAGGATTTAGTGAGAAACATTTCCCGTGTAGTACCATTTAAGAAGGTCTATTCATCATTAGATTCCCCTCTTGTAAACTTCTTAAGGTATTACGCAAAATAAAGAATTTTCTCAGATCAAACTTACCAGAGTTGCTTGCTTATAAAAAAATGTATTATCAAATCATGTTCAAAATTACATCTTCTCTGATGCTTTATGATAGAACTAAAAATTTGACGAAATTCCTAACACTTATTGAGTTTCAAACGGTGATGGTATACAACTGAATATAGATCATTAAGTTCTATTGCGTCATTTTTGATTCCATTATATAATTTATTTCCATGTTTATTATATAACATATCTTCTTTCCAATCAACATCATTCAACATTTCAAATCAATATCTTAAATTTTGTTATAAAGGCATGAGTAGAGTTTATAATTTTCTGATTAGATTACTCTTCATTTATAATTATATATCATAAAAATGTTCAAAATTTATAGATTCAGGCAATTTCTCAAGCATCGATGTTATTTCAAGTGCACATGTTTTTTCAGTGATGTTTAAGTAATTTCCTATAAATTTGTTTCTTTAGAACCAAGCTTGCACGTAATTGTTAAAACAGCGTTAGGCTGTCATTTGCAAGAACTTAGTTTTGCAACAAATCCATGATGTGCTGTTAAATATTAATAACCTTATGAATATTTTAAATATCTTAAAGTGATAAATATAACTCAAAGAATTCGAACTTCCTGCTAAACAGTATTCTCGCAAGTCCGCAGTTGGTAGTCTACTTATTAAATGTTTCTCTAAAATGACTTTTATTACATATATAAATATAATATAAACAAAATTACATAATTTATTACATAATATAAACAAAAATTACCATATTTAAAACAATTAAAACACCTTCATAAACTTTGTAATAAGATATGAGAGTTAGAATATTGAAATTTATCACTATGAGAGAAACGATGCTATATAATTTTTCTCATTTATTTCCTAAGAAAGTTACGTCTTAGTGAAGCAATGGAAGAGGACAATTTTGAAGTTTTCAGTACATTCACAACGATTAATAGGATATACATAATATAAAAAGAGAGGAACTATTTACATTTTCATTTTCAAAATTATAGAGAGTAGAGAAGTATCAGATTACTAAATATCAAATTAAAATTAGTTCTAACACAAAACTAACTTAACTTAAAAATGAAATTCGTAGATATCTAATATTTTAAAGTAATGAATAAAAAATAAATTTATAAGTACTTCTTAACTAAAATTAAACTTTCATTCACGTTATTGTATTTCATTTAAATTTAGTAAGATAGGAATAAATAAAAATAATAAATTTATATAACTTAAATTAAAAAGATTTAAGGTACTCGTACGTTCAGAGCATTTTTTTTTAAATACACTGCATATATACATTGTAACGATTGTTTCTTATTTCACTTTAGAAAACATTAATATTGAGCTATTAGATATATTCCAATATTATTCTTCAGAAAAATGTTAAATATGTATACAATTTTAAGCATTTTTTTAAAAAATTTAAAAAATGCTACATCAAAATCTATTAAATATATTTGAAAAAAATTAATACCAAATAATCTATATGTTGTTATCTAGAGCATGTACTAAAATTTTAAGCTTTTGTAAAAAATAAAAGAATTGCGGCCAGTTGAATATTTAAACTGAAATTTTAGCCAAAATTCCTATGCCGTTATTCGATTAACAAGCCATAATTAGGGAAATATTTTAGTGATTAAAATTCTTTTAGTACATTCCTTAGAAAACAATATACAGATCACGCTCATGAAATTCCATAGTGATATTATAAAAATATTTTAAGTTATCGTTTTCGAAGCGTGCAAATTATAGGTAAAAGCCAGTTCTGAGAAAATCTCATTTAAAGATTAAAGTGTTGTGTCTTTATAAGAAATTCTCATATTTGCTGATTAATTTTTTATTTGATTTTCTGATTGATTCCCGGAACAGTAATTATTTTATGTATCTTTTAAAAGCTTACTAAATTTATATTTCAAAGTTAAACACTGTTTAAACTAATTTTTAACATCATTCTGGCCCTTTAAATGCCCTCTTTCGGTCCTTTAAATATGTCCACTTTTGGTTGCATAATCTTTACGAAATCCTTTATATCTCGGAATCTAATTAACGTAGAGTCAAAAACAAACCTGTTTTAGAAAGCTATTTATTATTTAACGAAAGAATAAAATAAATTTTTCATTTTTGATCGAAATTGACGTTCTTAACGTGTACGGGTACCTTAAAAAATGTTTTCGTGTTTAAAGCTTAATTTTAAATGTGATTAGAGCAATCAGGCGGCAAACGGAAATTTCAGTTTTTTAATTCCACGGTATTTATATTGCAATTTTCCATGCTTAAAATTCTTATGAATAATCTATTCAAGCTTATGCAAAAAAATTTATTTACTATCATTTCTATTATATAATGGAATTTTGTCAGCTATTAATAAGAATTTTGATTTCAAAATTTTTCAATTTATTTTATCTACAGTTAGATTTTTGACACCATAAAGCAAGTGTGCTTGCAATTTTTATAAATTAATTTCATTTAAACTTAATTAAAACTTAAAGACAAAAAATAGACATGCTAACTTTTAAAACAGTTTATTATAAATGTAATTAAAAATGTGAGAGAGAGAGAGAAATTCTTTAGAATGAGTTACTTCAGAATTTGAAGTAGATATGTAAGTTAAAGAATGAAATTAAAATGATATTAAAATTTGTAATTTACCAAAAATGCTCTTTTCCAAAAACAGGTAGAGCGTGATAAGAACTTTGAACTGTGATAATGTGAAATCATCAAATATTTATGATTTTTGTTGATCTTATTTTCCCAATCCCTTCCTATTAAGCTTTATTTTTAAGGTTTAATCTTAGAAAGATAGAATACTTGTAAAAAAATCATATATTTTTCTATTTTAAATTATTTTTTCGATTTATCATTCAAAAGATCTTTAATAATAAAATTAATTCCTTTCCCATGAAGAATTTTTGTATTTTATTTGAAGCCTCAGTTCTTCGAAAACTAATTCTGCACCTAATTTCACCGAATGCCATTTTTCATCAATGATTATAACTTCCTAAAAGGAGACACAGAGAGGTAAAGTTTAGCGATACTGCTTCCTTTACTTCATGATTATCTAATTATAGATCTCTCGAGAAACTCAACTTTGGAATTCTAACAATGCTTAAGGTATGTAATTAAGGTGCCGGATTCATGAGGGGTTGTCAGTTACTCATTAGCAACTCTTTTACGGATAGAATAATTTGACAGTTGCCGCAGATTGTTAGCTTGATTTATGGATTGTGAGCGAAACATCAATAAGATATCTTGATGGAAGCTGGTATTTGTGATGGGGAATATCCCACGGTTGAAATATGCCTTAGGATTAGAAATGATGCATTAGGATTAAAAAACCATTAGGAACAATGAATTGAATTTAAGCTGTTTTGGTGATGATTTAAAAAAAAATAGAATTGATAGCATTATGGCATCTCAAGTTCTTTGTGCAGTAAAAGTAATTTAGAGGATCAAAATTTGTTGAATTGTAAAAATAATCATTCAATTGTTAAGAATCCAGGCTAAATAAATAAAAAATCTTAAAAACTATTAAAAATCATTAACGCATCATTCACTAGAAAAATTAAGTTAAATATTATTTTATTTGAAAACGTAATATAAATGATGATAAATTCTGGAATATTACTAATAGAAGATAATTATGCAAAAGATATTACACATGTTTATTAAAAATACCATATTATTTTATTTCAGTTACAGTAATTATAATAAAAGTAAATAATTTTGTAAATATTATATTATTATAATTGCTAATTAATTTAAATAAGTAAATAATTTTTGTAATTATTAATAATAGTAAATTATTTCAAAAACAATTTGTTTTTCTAATATTACCTCATATATCTGGGAAATCATAAATTTTCCACAAAATATAAATTGGTGTGTAGTTTCTAACAAATTTTCTCTTCTTTTTAATTAAACAGTAAAAATCAAAAGTACATTATTAATGTCAGCGTGGGTTAATTCAAAAATACAAATTAAAGATCATTTTCCAAACTTTTGATTATAATTTCTAGAAGGCTTTTTGATAACTATTTTTTGCAAAATTTTAGGAAAATCTAAAACTAAAAGAGCTGAAAACGAAATTTTAATGGGAATTAGTAAGGAAAAATTTACTAATTAAATTATTAGTTTTAAATTATTATCTAGCTTCGAGAAAGGGAACCCAAATATCGATATCAAGGTTTATCAAATATCATTAATAGGATTCAAATTATAGCACAAAAATAATATTATGTTATTTACAGTCAGTTTGGACATTAAAAATTATTTAGATAAGAACTGCTGAATTAAACAATATGCAAAGAGTCAGTGTTATTTTTATTAAAAATAAATTTTAAATTCATCAAGATTTATACGAGGGTTACTCTGAAATTTTTGAGATACGCGCAGACGAGAATTTACAAAATAAAAATAACAGCTTAGTTTTAAAACACAAAGTATTTTAACACAGAACACGGATTTTTACTGACTTACTTCAACTTGTTTAGCGTAGAATAAATTTTAAACAAGAGAGAAAATTGGAGTTGACGCGAGAACATTTTCGCGCTATGATTTTCTACGATTTTAAAGCAGGATTAAATCAAGAAGAATGCGTTCAACGGTTGCAATTAGCATTTGGTGATGAATCTCCAGCTTGTGCAATTGTATTTAGATGGTTTATAAAATTTAAAAGAGATCGCAATTTTCTTCAGGATGAAGAACACACACGAAGGCCGCTGTCGGCAGTAATCTCGGATAGAGTGTCTGCAATACGAAAAATGTTAATGGATGATAATCGCTGTGCCTATCAAATGATACAGAAGGAACTTAACATTGGATCCGCAGCCATACACAAAATTATTCATGAAGAATTACATATGAAAAAAGTAGTTTGCCGTTGCGTTCCCCATTACCTAACTGAGCACCAAAAAGAGGAGCGTGTCAGAATCAGTAAAGAAACTCTTAAATTGCTAAATGATGGTGGCCACCGCATCATTTCTAAAATTGTAACAGGTAATAAAACGTACATACCGTTTTTTTTTTTTTTTTTTTTTTTTTTTTTACGTTCCAACACGTCGAGAAAGCAAAGTATGGATCTTTGAAGGTGATCCCACGCCGACAATGATGACAAAACAACGCTCACTGAAAAAAGAGATGTATGCCGTTTTCTTCAGAAGTACGGGATTGGTCAAAGTCAACAAGCTGGAAGGACAGAAGACAGTAACTGCAAACTTGTATACCACTAAATGTCTTCCAGAAATTCTACAAGTACTGAATGTTAGGGGGCAAATTCTTCACAATGATAATGCATATTCACATGCAGCTGGATTAACACTTGAATTTCTTAAACAAAAACAAATTAAAGTGATCGAACATCCGCCGTATTGATCTGATCTAGCTATGTGCGACATTTGGTTATTCTTTAAACTAAAAACGAGCTTAAGTAGACGTCGTTTTCATTCAGAAAAAGAGATTGATGTGGTTATAAATGCATTTTTTTCATCTATTCCAAGAAATGAATGGCTTGAAGCATTTAATCTGCTGAAAATACGTCTACAAAAGTGCATTGATGCTGGAGGAGACTACTTTGAACACACCTAAAGTTTTGTAAGTATAACTTTAAAAACCTAGTTGTATCTCAAAAATTTCAAAGTGACCCTCGTATTACAACAACTTTTCTTTGCGCGAAAAGTTTCCCAAGTTTTATTTATTTTGTACCTGTAATTGAAATTTTAGAAATTTATATTTCTCAACTTAAAAAGTTTTTGAAATAATAAAAAATTCAGCTTTATTTCATTAATATATAATTTACATTTTATTTAAATATTAATAAATTTTCTATAAATAAGATTAATTATTTAATTTAGTTTAGTTTCATGGGGTAAAATAAGCATTAACTTAAAAGTAATTTTTACAACTAAGCATTTGTTTTCATTACAAAAATTTACTATCGCTTAATCAAATTTTCATCCATCTCAATCTCAATATCAAAATTTAAGGAAATAATTTTGACCAAGTTTTTTATATTATCATGCTTGTCTTAATATTTGTAAGAAATATTCAGTCCATTCGGTATCCTTTAGCTCACATTATTTCTTTATCAGTTATATAAACGCCAATATTTTTCCATGCCACTTATGCCAATAGCAATTTATATGCATATCTTACAAAAAAACATGGTATTTCTGTTTTAAATGTCCATAAAAATTTAGATGTTAAAATATGTACCGTATAAATTACCTTACGGAAAAACTTTTCTTTGACGATTATCCGTATTCATGCGAAATAAAGTAAAAAAACCGGAAAATCTGCCAAGTATTTATTATGATAAACATGCATGGAAAAAATAGATGCACAAATTCTATTTCCTGTTATTTAATAGTGAATGGGATAAAACCTGAGACCTGTCATGCTAGAAATAATTATCTTACCACACTTGGCAATTATATTTTAGAAAGTTATCATTCATTGATACCAGGTGGCGGACTGTCTAAGAACCTAAGGTTGCTTGGGAAAAATTTAGTGTTCACTTCTTAAGTGGTTCAGAAGGCATTTTGTAAATAATGGACGTAGTTTATGTATCGCAAAGGTTGAAACTCGAAAAAATCGCAAGCATCCCCCAAGACAGAAGTACATCCAGAAGGAGAAGCCCAGTGTCCATCTCCCATTGTTCAACAGTGAATGATATGAACCTTATACTCTGAAACATATCACCACAGTCCTACTTGCAGAAACCTTTTAGATTTTTATATGGCCCAAATTCTATACAGTCAAAGTTTTAATGTGGCCAAAAGCATTTTAACATTGATGATTCAATACCAGTTATTCATCATTTTGAAGAAAAAGATACCTTGAGTTCATGAAGTATTTGATGATGTGGTTAAAAAATATTTTTACCACATCATCAAATACTTCATGAACTCAAAGTATCTTATTCCGACGAAAGGTGAAATTATCTTTTTTAAACTTCTGTTGCCAATAATGCAATTAAAAAAATAATTGTTGATAATGCATGATTAGTTACTCGTCTTTTGTAAGAAAAAATTCATTCATTAATAGAGTTAATAATGAGGCCAAAAAGAAATGTTGATCTTAAGGAATTCTTATCTCTTATGTATAATTCTAGAAAAATACAAATAAATATTTTCTTTCTTCATATTCTTTACTTAGCAGCACAGCCACATTCCAGCTCGTAGTGTAAGTCAGGTAATCAAATTTCAATTAAGGAGCGTAAATTTAAGTCCAGGAAATACATTTTTTTATCTCATATTGAGTTAATGAATTCTTACGTAATGCTTATATAAACTCAAAACAGTAAAAAGTATTTATCAATTTTAAATGTTAAAATAAATCAGAATATAGTTTATACCACAATATACTAATTTCTCTCCTGTTTTTACATTATAATTTTTCCTTAAAACATATAAGATAAATAATAAGTTTATCTGATTGAAATCATCTTTTATTTCTCTAAATATTTATTTCTCTAGAATTATTAATACAATAAAACTGTTAATATAAATGTATATAACTTTAAGATATTTAGAAAAAATTGAAATATACCAAACTAACATAAAAGGAATCCCATAACCGCTGTTTAAATCACTATTTACAACTTAAAGAGGAATCCATCAGTAAGAGCAATGAAACTTTTATTAAATGTGATCTTATTTTATTGCTATTATCATAGAAGAATCTTTATATTCTTTGATAGTTTTCTTCTGATAACTCTTATCACCAAAATCAGATATCCAGCAAAACGAAATTGTATATTTAATGAGGCTTTTTCCATCATTTCAACTCTTATTACTTTTCTACGTTTGTTCTTTCCTCAGAGATGTAAGGAAAACGTTTGTACGTTTTTTTTTTCCTCCAATGACTCTCCAATAGATAGTTCTTTTATAAAAATCTTTCGTGTCCTTTTCTAAAGATAAGAAAAGTGTGTCTCTATTGTTTCCTAAGAGTTCAAAACACTTTATTTTTAGTTCTTTTTTTTTAAAGTGCTTTCTGAGGGATATCATTCCTATCTGAACGATATCACATAAAAGTGAAAAATGAAAAATAAAGGAAATATAGCGACTATTATTATTATTATTATATTATATAAATTATATATATACGTAGTTTATCTTGAAAGTAAATATCTTCTGCGAATGCTTTTTGCACATTTAGAAACAGAAAAATTATGTATTGTAGTTACTTTTTCTTTGTTTCAAACAAAAGTAACCATAGCCAGTTCAGTTATTTAATTTGCTTCGTATTTTCTGTGTTTTATATTAATCATATTTAAGAAATGTTTGTAGAGTTCGCTCTCTTGCTGTATAGACAAATCTGACGAAAAGCTTTATATAGCAAGAGAGCGAACTGTACAAAAACATTTGCTTTTAGTGCTAAGTTAAATCATTTAGTATCTAAAATATATAAAGTATCTAATTTCTTAGTGCTTTACCATTATAGACGTAAATAAATGATATTTAAATACATGAATTAAACTAAATTAAAATACCAATAAATATTTATAAAATTAAATGTCACTTCAATATTTTCTATAGGTTTTTATTGTAAATAATGTTATTTGTTATGTAAATAAAAATAAGATGGAAGATGTTTTATTTACTGTTCAATGAAACTCTGTGAAATAATATGTGAGCAATTCGATTTTCAAACAGTATAACAAGCATTTCCTAATTTTTTAATTTGCTCTATAAATTATTTTGAACATCGAATAACATTATGGTACTTATTTAAACTTCTGTTATACCATTCTGCAGTCTAATTCGAAACTTAAGCGTAGAAGGCTATAATTACCATTCTCGTTGTGAATATATTTTTAAATCTTGAATGTTTCGTCATTTTGTCAATGTATTTTTCAGTGAAATTTTCAGTTTTTCTAAATACACTCACTTTCCAAAGTTAAGAATGGAGAAGAAAATCCTAATTTCTGGAAGACAATCAGAAATGAAGAGGATGCAAATCACTGCAGAGGTAGATGGAAGTATGCAAATATGTTAGGTAAAAGCAAATAACGCTTTCATCTCAAGAAATATGCAAAAAGGGCAGTTTTATAAGATACCAGCTTTATAAAGGGTTACAGAAGTTGATTGTAAGTGCTGATAGAAGGTGTTTAAAACTTTGACACAATTTGTTTTCAAGACGGACGTGTTTCTATAACTTCCCGAAGACGACGGATGAAAGATTCTTAGCATAGTGGGGCGCATTCAAGCAACACAACCGATCTCAGATGTTGCTCTTTTCTTCGGCGTTCATCATTCTGTAATTTCACGTTTATGGAAACAATTCCAAACCACACAGACAGTTGTCCGGAGGCCCTTGGCCGGTCACTCAAGGGTTACAAGCCCCACGGAAGATCGATATATTGCAATTTTAGTCAAGTGGAATCACAGAGCAACCTCCACACATCTGTGGTTATAGCGTCCATTGGTAAGGTAATTTCTGTAACTTCTGTACGCCGAAGAATGGACTGTACTCCCAGCTACCTCGAGTTTATGTTTATCTATCCGTCCAATCAAGAAGGGGCATGATTAAAGTGGTGCCAAGGTTATTTGGCACCACTTTAACCGTGCCCCATGTCGATTGGAATTTAATCGTGCCATGATATCAGGACTGTGCCTGACTGTGGCAATGTCATATTTACTGGTGAGTAAAATTTGCACTGGAGCAAGGTAACAAGCATATAAGAATATTGTTTGTACAAGAAACACCCAATCAACCCCAAAACATCATCGAACATCACGCATTCCCAGGAGGAAGCATTATGGTGTGGGCAGGGATTTCATTAGGATACCACACCGATCTGCACATCTTTAAATGGGGCTCTGGGACAGCTGTACGTTATCAAGATGAAGTCCTATGACCTATTGTGAGATTGATTGTTTTGCATTTTACATCTTCGTGCTTAATTTTTGGAAGTGAGTGTAAAATTAAGAATGAAGAAAATTTTTTCCTTATAGTACAAATATTAATTCAGATGTCATCTTTCCATGGATTATATCATACTAAATATTTCAAAATTAACTTTTTGTGTGATTGGTATAAAAAATGAGAAAATGCTGTTTGAGACTTAGGCAGCTCATGAAAATTTAAATTAACGATAAAAATACTTAGATAAAAAAAATTAATTTTGTAATTAAAAAACTTACTATAGTGAACTATAGAATTTGATGTCTGTTTTCTTTATTTTCTTCTCATTTTTAAAAGACAAAATCTTATAAAAATGATAGTAGTGTTTATAAAATTATTTTTACTTTATAAACACATATTTTTTTTTCCTTTTTTCCTCATTTGATTTCGAAATATTTACTGATTATATAACTGATAGGTTTTATAACTGAACATCAATTTTAATAATTTGAAGGGGCACAAATAAGAAAAATTATAAATGAGCTAGGTGTTTTTTATATAATTCAAAATTTAACCTTTTTTACAAGTTACTATTAATACAAATTATTAGATACAAAAATATAATTCCATAATTTTTTTTTTATTTCCCTATTAATAATTACTTTAAATTATAATTTATAAAATTTCAGAAAAGTGTTTCTTGTATTTATTAACGCATTAACAAATTTTTTAGCAAAAATTAATTAATTTTGGGACGATAAATGACAAATTTCTTCAAGCAAATGATGCAGTATAATATATATGAACCTCAGAAACATTGGATAATAATATATACTTTAAAACAAATTAATGCAGATTAAAATTATGTATAAAAATTTTATTTTTATTCAAATAAAATTTTACGCATTAATATGTAGAATAATAACATTATTTTAGATTAAACTGCAAGTGAAACATTTACTATTGTCATCACAGATCGTTAATGACTGGAGTTTCAAGTATGTTTTGATAAACAATAACTAATAAATAATAAAGAAATTTTATTAAACGACTAACTTATAGTTACAAATATATATGTTCCTTTTTTATGTTGTTGTTCTCGTATGCCAGCTAGACTGACAAATTGGGGTGCGCTGCTCCCCTTTTCCAACAGAACCTTATTTGGTGTGGTGTCCGACTCCTTCAGTACACACACATGCCATAGGGACCCATTTATAGGGTAGGCAACCATTCACACGCAAGGAAAGGACAAAGACAGGATAGAGAAAGAAAGTACATCCATGCCTGAACTGGGATTCGAACCCAGGACCTCCCTATCCGTAGTCAGGCATGAAAACCACTAGACAAGTTGGTCAGCAGCTCATTTTTTATAATTTAACAATTTTGATTTTTCAAGCTTCTAAATTTTAAATTTTTATTTCATAATAGAAATAATATTCTTCCATTAAGCTCATTATCATGTATCTAAAATAAATCTCCACTGAAATTCTCTTGAAGCATGCTAAAAGGCTTATTGTAGAGAAAATGATACCAATTTCTAATAAAATTGTTTTTTATTTTAAAAAATGCAAAAAGAAAACCTATTTTAATTTGATTAACAATAAATAGTTCTTCTATTTAGACCTAGAAATTGCCGGAATCAATGGATAATAGTTTAACTAAAATTCAAAATATAAACTTTGGAATTATATTTAAGGAAGAACCTTTAACCTTAATCAAAATATTAAACTATAAAATTATATATAAAATTTTTGAAAACATGACAATTTAATAACTGTGTGTGAGTACATTAGATCGTTGCTTTTTTCAATTATAAAAAATTAATAAATAGAAGTTGCAATATTAAAATACCGAATCCTAATTTTTGATATTTTATAAGTTTTACATTAGTATGCTTTTATTAAACTGGTTTAAAGAGTTGTAATAATATATATATATATATATATATATATATATATATATATATATATATATATATATATATATATATATATATAGAATTCATCTTTTTCTCTTTAAAAGATGCCAAACAAAATTTAATAAGGATTACGTTTTCCTAATATATGTATATTTATGGAAAAAAAGAAAAGTTACATTTGATAATATCTAATATTCTTCAATATTTAAATATCCTTAGGATGTTTACTTTTAATATTTTGTGATAATTTTAGAAGTAAACTCCAAACTAATTTATGTTTCAAAATCTGACACTTTAAGCGATGTATTCAAGTCTTTGCATCCCTTTCACATATTTCAGTGTTTCTGAATCACTTCTATCACTTTTAATCTATGTTAAAATTCATAAAAATAATTTTTCATGTATTTATCGCTTTTAGGAACATAATCGTGATTTTTTGCACGTATTATTAGCATTTACATTTACGCTATAGACAGTTTTAAAAAAACAAAAACTTGTTTTTGATATTATGTAATACATGGTTGCTATAATATTATTCATACAATTTAGCAATAAGCCCATTTTGACTAATATGAACATCCCTGAGTATCATATTCGTGATATGTGTGACAAAGAAATTTAACATACAATTATGAAATACAAAAAAGCAGTTTTTTTATTATTATTATTTTTTTTTTATTAGATTTATTTCCTTCCTCATTGGAAGGCAAATCTGATCAATAACGTCTAGTAAAAGTAATCAACATTTCTTCATATATTTCTTTCCGTGCACCTTAATAATCACCTTTTCCAGCCTATAATGAGCAATATCTTAATTTTTCAGAAAGAACTTATAAATGATAATAATAAGAATGCTATATAACTAATAGTGATCATTCACATTTTACAAAAGTCTCACGATTAAAAGAATGTTTTCAACAAGATATTTTAAAAGTTTGTAAATTTGCAAAGTCTTCCTAACTACCATGTATTTTGAAACTTTTATTCAATCAGTTCTATGTTCTATTCAATCAGTACTATTCAAGCTTAGTTTGCAATAAATAGAAAAAAAAGTCGATTAGAGGTAATAACATAAAAATTCCTAAGCATTCAATATCGTCTCATATTAATACTGGATATAAATTGTAAAATTTTGTAATACAAATAAATAGTAATTCGCATTAAGCAATAAAATCTTTAAACTAGTGATTAATTACATGCCAATCGATGGCTGAGTGGTTAGCGCTCCTGACTCCTGAGCTGTGGGTTCCGAGTTTGAATCCCGGTTCAGGCATGGATGTTACTTTCATTCTCTGTTCTCTCTGGGTTTCTCAGTCCTTTCTTCTGCGATGATGTATGAATGTGGCCTACCCTATAAACAGTCTTGTGTGGTGGTATGGCGCGGGCAGTTCTTCTCGCCTCCATAACTTGTTTCACGGGTGCCCGCTGGGTAGCGACAAATGAGTAGCAGTTTTTGGCCTGGTTGTAGCATTGGGTTCGTCACCCAAGTGCTTACCATTGGAAAAATCTTATTAATTACATTTTGTTACTTTATTTTAAATAATTATATTAAAAACTATTCCATAGTTATTATGAACAAAATTTGTAATATTTGAACCTTATTAATTTATAAAACTCTAATTAATTTTTCATTTACAAATTATATTTGATTATATTTTTTTACATTAAAATGTCATTACATATATCTAGTCCACGTGTTTAAAAACATAGTATTCAGCATAAAAGAATATTTTTATAACTCAATTAGATGACATAAAACTGTATGTAATTAGACTTATATCTTTTTAAGAATTTTTTAAGCACAAAATATCTCTAGGCAACAACATTGGTTTTTATTAATTAATTCGTATCTTCTAATTTCTATCCTCTACAAAAGGAATAAGTAAATGATAGTATTGTGATTGATAAATTGGTTGTCTCGATCGACAATAATCATAAATATTCATATTTGTTTATTTGATGTTCCAGAAAGCATCAAATTGATCAAACAGAATATTCCCTAACTTAATTAAAGAGAATATTATATTTGCATAAATAATCGATTATACTTCTCATTTCCAGTGCTAAAAGTCAGTTAATAACACTATTTGTTCTAGTGCTTTTTGTCAAATTATAGTCTTATTTAATAAATTATTTATAATAGCAAAATAACTGCTAATAAATAATGCATATTAAAAAATTAAAAATTGTTAGAATTTTTTTTTCATATAAATATGTAATTAGTGTGATCTTGAAGTCTTTTTTATAGTTTAAATAATTATGTTTTGCTTCTTTATATTAAACATAATATTAAACATCACAAAAACACTTCTCAAAAACAATAATTTTAAAAGACAAAATTTCATTGTAACAAATTTTGTAGATAATGTAATAAAAAGCTCTTTGCATTCATTAAATTAAAGGTAAGAAACTAATTTGTTCACTAGAAAATCTTAAATATATATGGCCATGGTATTATGGATTATGTACATCCATAATAAATATTATTATTCAAATAAGCATATACAAAAAATACAACAGTTAATTGTTTTAATAAATACTTTTAATTAGTAAACAAAACAATTTAAATATTTTTAAAATCTTTAATTTACTAAATAAAAGTATTCACATTAATTTATTTTAATGAAATTTAAAGTAAATTATTTTCATAAAGTCAAATTTATAAGATAAAAAAATATCTCATTTAAAATATAATTTTTATTACTCATTGATTAAAACACGCATAAATAATCAAAACATTCTTTACATTAAATGCAAAATTCTCTTAAGAAATAAAACTTTTTTGTTAGAAAATAAATCATTACAATAATATATATATATATATATAGAGAGAGAGAGAGAGAGAGTTGTGATGGGATTAAATATACTTAGTTTTTAAAAAATATACACTTTTATTTAACTACAAACACTTAAAAAGGTGTCTTCGATAAATACGTTCATTCTTAAGAACAGAAAATTTTTGTGTATATTGAACTAACATAAATTGAGTTGGTTTTTTTGAGTGAAGAAATATTAATAAAATTATAATATATGTAGTATAAATAATATAAATAAATATAGTACAAATAATATTATATATATATATATATATATATATATATATATATATATATATATATATATATATATATATATATATATATATATATATATATATATATATATATATATATATAATTTTCCACATATAGTAATTTTATTCAAACAAATAAATTTTGAAAATTTATCTAAATAAAGGGATTTCGTTATAATTCTTAAATGATGCAAAATAAATTAATTCTAGATTTGAAATAATACTTGAATAACATAGCGCCATTTGTTACATTCTCAGTAATTATATTATCTCGACTAAATCAATGAAATTTATTCTGAAATGGCTGTGTAAGTTTATATGTAATCCAATCATAGATGACAACTTTGTTAATTTTTAAATAAACATAATTGTTACAAAATTAATCAAATAAGGAACCGATTGCTGTCTAAGCTTACATAACTATTTAAATACACTACTAAATAAACTTTGGATTCTAAAAGCACTACACGCGTGGAACTTACAAGAAAATGAGAAAGTGTCGCATGCAAATTATTGGGTTTTCCATTCATTCATGTAAAATAGATGGTGAAAGTGATATCTACAGCGTGTTAAGATGAAAAAAATTACGCTGTAAATTTCTCGAACATAAATATTTTAATGTTATTTCCTGATAAAAAGTACTTGTAATGACTCGTGTAAGAAGGAGAAATGTTTAACAGCATATATATGGCTTTTTACAGAGCAAATTGCAATTTTTCAGGATTATGAGTTGCCCTTCCCTACCACGGATGCTCACATTTGTCGAAATCTATCAACAGAATATATAATGTAGGTGAGTTCTGTATGGTTACACAAACATCGTTCTAGGTCTTAAGGCAAACATCTTAAATAACCATGAAGAAAGTGATTTTACACGCATTTTCTAAAGAAATATAGACATGTAATGAGCATTGAATTAAGAGAAGGGTCGTAAGTCCTGAATCAAGAGATCTTTTGCAAAACAACCTGTATCTGTTCGAAAAGTTTGACCATTTTGCAATAACATAGAATGTTAACTCGTTGATGCTCTACATTGCATCAAAAGCAAGAGAACCTTTAGTGGTTGGATCAATCACATGGTGGTATAACGTAGCGTAAATGTTTCTAATGGAATTTCCTTCTATTAAAAGCATTATGATGGTTACATTTGTATTTGCCGACATCACAGAAAACGGATATTGGCAGACTAGATTTGTCACAGTCGTAGTGACCCATAACCTCAAAAGATGATATTAGGTTGCATGGGAGATACATATTCCTCTCTGGTTCACATTGACGATATTTTCAAAAGTTGGCAGTATATTTCTCTTGTGTAATTTCGTAATAGCGTGTAAATTTATCACTTATCAGAGCCATAAGAAATGCAATATTTCAATGAGATATGGCCTATTATCAGTATTTTAATAATCTTCATTGATACAGAAAATTTTTAATATTTGCACTAGCTGGAACACTTTCAAGCTCTCTCACCCATAAAACACGTCTAATTAATGGTTCAAGAGAGTCTAACTTGTCACCAATACCCCGTGGTAACAGTCACTACAGATAATGTATTGCAGTGTCTCTCTGAAGTGATCGATTTGTTGTTCTAATACAAAATATCCAATCTCAGTTTTATTAAATGTCAAAGTATAAAAGTGGCGTTATTGCTTCCACAGGCTGTTGTTCTGTGCATTAATTCTTCAGTATAACTCTATTTCATATCTTTATTTCCAAATTTTATAAATAATGTAATACTCGCTATTACCAATATAATATATTTGTGCTTGAATATTATTTTTTCTTATTTGCATTCTTCCAATTACTTATTTATAATAAGTTTCAAGAGTATTTTATTATAAGCTTAATTTCTTCAAAAAAAAATATTTCAATGAATCTTACAAAAAAAAAGCATTGTGCATAAAAAATAATGTTAAACACACACAAAACAATATGCTTAATTTCTTTAAAAAAAATTTAAGCATTTGTTGATAGTATATTAAAAATTTAAGCTAGTATTAAAGCTATTGGAAATTATATTTATCAAAAATTTATAATGCATTAGTAAATTTTTAAAATTTTAATAATTATGTAAATATATTCTAAATTGTGATTATCTTTTCAGAAACAAGTTGCCCCTTAAATTACACAATTTCTTATCCAAAGAGATATTAACTCACTGTTATCATATATTTTAACCATCCCTTTCACTTTTCATTATTTATCCTTCCTTTTACCATTTCTTTTCTGGCTATTTATCATATTTAGTGATTTTTTTTTTCAATTTTGTTGTTTGCTTTGTCATACTTATTTACAACAACATTTTTCAAACAGATGTAATTATTTACTTACCCTAAATGAAGTAACTTTCCAAAAAACTGCATACTTTTTGAAAATCTCAAAAATGTCAGAGAATGAAAATTGAAAAGCGTAAATAGTATAAATCTCCATATCTTTTAATATAATACGTAACAAAAGTGAAATGAATATTTTTTTCAAATTATTTGTTATAAAAGCAGCTTTTTTAAACATTGTAATAATACTTATATATAATTTATAAATCGTCGAATTACAGGAAAAAAATTATTTTTCATTAGAGTATAATTTTAAATTTTCTTAAGTAAAATACATAAATTGATAAATATCAATTACGAATTTATTTAGAAATTAATTCACAAATTAATATGTATTAGTAAATGCATAAATAAATATATTTTTTGCTTAAAATTACAAAAGTTTTTATGCATTTTTAACTCAGTGTGTTCTTATAATGTAGAGTCCTACACTCAAACTACATTTACATTGGAAGAGACATTAAGGTATTAAAAATAATACGAGCATTTGTATATCTATGTTCTTTTACATAATGTCTGTTTTGTACCTAATATATCTTAACTAATATAATTCAATATAATACGATTATGTACTTAATATATCTTAACACAATATGATTTTATTAATGTATCTTTATGAAATCATTTTAATAGTTTATGAGGAAACACAGAAAAGATATGAAAAATTCTAACTAATGAATATTAATGCACTTCTTAACAAAAAATTTATGTACAAATTTTACACTTCATTGATTACTCTAATACAATGCGTTTTTATGGTAACACAAATTTAACAAAGTTAATTCAAAATTTTCTCCTCTCACTTTGATGGTTTTTTGATGAAAATTCAATAATAGTTTCAAAATATTTAAATAAACAGGTATTAAGAATTTTTTCTCTCATACTTTCATGATATTTATAATGATCGTCAAGACACAGTAAAAATTTTAACATAACAATCCTTTTAAGGAACTTGTTTCTTTTTGTTATTATCCGTCAACGAGACCAGAATAAAGTCTCTCTCTGTAAGTAAATTAGAATCAGTTTCATAAAAATGTCTCTAAAAGAAATTCATATAAAACTATAAAAATTTTACATGTATTTTATCATTTTCTTTTGATGTGTGTGTGTGTATGTGTGTGTATGTGTGTATGTGTGTGTATGTGTGTGTATGTGTGTATGTGTGTGTATGTGTGTGTATGTGTGTATGTGTGTGTATGTGTGTGTATGTGTGTATGTGTGTGTATGTGTGTATGTGTGTGTATGTGTGTATGTGTGCATGTGTGTGTATGTGTGTATGTGTGTGTATGTTTGTATGTGTGTATGTGTGTATGTGTGTGTGTATGTGTGTATGTGTGTGTGTATGTGTGTGTATGTGTGTGTGTGTATGCATGCATGTATGTATGTATGTATGTATGTACAAATTATTCAAAAATATTCCTTTATATTTCTCTCGTTTGAATTTGAAAATAAAGAGGTAAGTATTTAAATGCAGAATTGAAATATTCATGTTAAAGATAATGTTCCTTAAATATTTATTAAATTAATTTTATATTCTTCAAATTATTTTCACACACATCATGTAATTTTCTCAAATATATTATTTTCTTTCTTATACGTTTTAGATGTAATTATAATTAAGAGTTTCTGCTTTTGTAATTATTTCCCAGCTGACTTTAACTATTAAAAATCAGTCTTCAACAATGAATTGAGTATAGATTGCATGGGGCTTACTGTTATCCAAGCATCAACTGATTCTTAAGCATATTTAGCAATGCTTAGCATACCATCTATTCTTCTGAAAAGCTCTTTGTAACGATTTTTCAAAAAGAAAATATGAATTGTATAGCCATGTTGTATGCTCCCAATCAAACATTTGTGCACGTTCAATTTTACAATTCTATGAACTGACAATCTGCATTAACTGTGAAACCATACAGAACAAATTCAAAATGAAGCACAGATTCCCAATAACATCGACGACTTATATTGTAAGAAATCCCGTCCGACAACGGATTAAGGGGAATCACAAGAATCTTGTAATTTTGTGTAATATATTTCTGTATAACATTTCTTGTGTTTCTAATAATATATATATATATATATAATCATTTTCTATACGAAAAGATTCTTGGAGTAATAAACGGTTATTTGCCTAGTTTCATTCATCATCAAAATTGAAATTTTATCACTTCAAAAGAACTACTTCTACTATGTCTATTCATAAGTCTGGAATGCTGGAAATGAAGATTAATGGTTTTTATGAATTTTGATTTATAATTCCAGATTTGGAACTGTATTCTGTCTCCTGAATTGCTTTTTCTTCAATTGATTGTTGTCGGTATTGACGAAATTTCTTTTTCAGAATGATATTGTATCTAAATAAGAAAGTGTTGCCATTTAATGAAATGAGATAAGTATACAAATAATTGTATTATGTAGCTAAAACACCAGTCAGTTGAAAATGGGAATATCAATCGTTATAAAAGCAGATCCATCACACACATTCATCAATCGTAACTCTTATAGTAGTGAAGAGAAATGGTCATGTCAAAAAAGCTCATTTGGTGTTGTTTGCTTTACGACTTCAAGGTAAACTTATCAGTTGCTGCATCAAGTTGCCAATTATGTCATACTTTTCGGGATAATGCTGTAAATAATCGTACGTCAAGCCATTAGTTTCATAGATTCAAGTCGGGATATTTAACTTTCTGTGAAGAAACATGTGTCTGGTAGACTAGTCGTCAAGTGGTTCACTATGAGTTTCTATCAATGTGCCGAACGGTCATTCCGGACATGTACTTTTAGCATTTGGAACACGTATGCAACAAGCATTTCTACAGAAGAAGCCAGTACTGATGAATTGCAAGAGTGTTCTGTTTTTGGCCGATAACGTGAAGCCTCGTGTAACACGGGTGACTAGGAATACCATACAGTGACCTGGTTGGGAGACTTTGTGCCATCCTTCTTACTTACCTAACTTTGCATCGTTAGATTACAACCTCTTCCATTGTGTGAACAATAATCTTCGTGGAAAATCGTTCACCAATTAACCAGACTTGCGCTAAGCGCTCACGGACTTCTTTGAGTCCAACACTGACAAGTCTTATCATTGCATTAAACTCTTTTTTTCGAATATATTCTGTTTATAGTCCCCTACTTTGTCAAGCTTCAAAAACTATCACGTTCAAGAAATAATTTACACAAATTACAAACATTAAGATAGTTCATCAAATAAAGTGCACAGTCCAAAATACCAATATGCATATGAAATACATTGCCTTGAAATTAAGAACATCGGAATACTGAAAAAAAAAAATTCAGTAATAAAAAATATCAATATCACATACATTTTCACTTTAGGATTTTCAAATTTTTCGATAACTATTGTAATATGGATTAAATGATTCTAACTATTTAATTTTGGCAAATTACAAATGCATAACATACCTGACAGAAAAATGTTATGTATTTGTAGTTATATACTCTTGTGTAATAACTGTTTGTCAGACTTGTTTGTCAAATACTGTTGTAATTATACATTAGAATTTGACAAACAATTTTAAGGACTACTTTATTCAGAATATACTTTAAATTTAAAAAATTCAAAGTAATGTCTTTATGACCTATATCCTAAACTTAATATTTGAATTTTTAAGCTGCACACTATGGCAAAAAACTGATTGAATATTAATGATTCAAGGCAATTATAAAAAAAAATAATCAGAAACACGTTAATTTTTTTATCTAAAATTCCGATTGCCTATCTTTTTATTTTTAATACTTATACTCATTATATTTCAAGACCCGCAACAAAAAGTAGGGTGAATGTGGCATCATATATTCTTGTAATCTTATTTCAGAGTATTATTTTTCAGCAGCTTGAGTGACGTCATATATTGTTTTATACAAAACTGACATTATGTTGTGACCAGAGTGATTTTAAGACAATTATTTTGATGTTTATGATGTTCTCTATAAGATAATTTTGAAGTATTTTCTTTTTTTTTATAGAAAAATTCTATTTTTTCTATTATGAGGCCAGAAACCAATACCTAACTAATTACTTATTTTGTTAGGTATTTATACAATAACACTTTATATATCTAACTGTAAGAAGATATAATTTATATTTTATGTCAGAAATATTCTTCTGGTTAAACAGAATGTCTAAGAAATGTAATTTTTAGATTTTAAAACAATTTACAGTTTTTACTTAATTGAATGTTATAATCTATAAGAAAGTAAAAACATTAAATACCAGTTTGTAAAGTTCTGAAACGTGAAAAATTTCCATATTTCATATACTTTCGAATATTTCGTAGTTTTAAATTCATATTAAGTTAACATTTAACCTTAACTTGCATAGAAATATTTTACTAAATTAACAAACACTGTATTCATATAAATTTTTTACAGTAGCAATTTGGCATTTTGATTTTAGTATTTTAAATTTTAATGACATATTTTTTATAAGTAAAGAATTTTTGTTCTGAAAATTATATATATATATGTATATATATATATATTGGTTTTTGCCTAAAGGTAATGTCAAAATAAACAAACATACAAGCTATAAAAAATATTCAAATTGACTAACCATTTAGTAGCATTTCGCAATTCCATAAGGCTATGTAAGTGCATTTAATTTATATATAGAAAAACAGGCATGAAATAAACTACATTTAAAAATTAAACTGCCTATAACATATACTATAGTAATTGACCACTTAGGTAGAAAATTTGGCCTATTATTATAATTCTGATGTACTATTAAATTCAATATATTGATTTATCTAATGAAATAGAGAAGTAATTATTACAAATATTAAAGATTCTAAAATGCAAGATATAAGTATATTATGCATTTACTCGAAGATTTATAATTTGTATCAGCAACTTTAATTTTAAGCAATTTTTTAAGTAAAGCTAAAATAACTCATCTTAATTGCTGTTCTTATTAATGTGCAGTTTTAATCACTTATTTTAATGCAAGGATTTTATAGTAAATGATGATTTTGTCATGTGGTTGTAAGCATTGGCTTTTATGAAAGCAAACGTCGATTTTCGAGGAATTATACGTTTTTTCTTATTTGCAGCTTTTTCTATTAACCAAAACACTTTTTCCTTATTCGAAAATATTTTTCATAAAAATAATTTTTCCTCACACTATATTCTAATGAATCATTCTTTTTTATAAATATTTAAATTTTAAATAATTTTAAGAAACTATTCTTCTCATATAGAATTAAATTAGTATATTGGTAATAAAGGACAAATTTATTTTTAGCTTGGGGATATCTATTATTTTCAAAAATAGAAATATAAACTGAAAAATACTCAAAAAAATATTTCAAAAAATTATTTCTTCTAAATTGCATTAATAAAATAACAGCCTTGTTTTGAGGGTAGAACGTTGCAATACATATCTAAATAGTTTTATTATATATATATATATATATATATATATATATATATATATATATATATATATATATATATATATATATATATATATATATATATATATATATATATTCATTAATATACATTTATGTATATTCTAATTATATAAAATTTTTCCATGATATTATCCATCATTAATACTATAAGCTTTCTGTAAATACTTTTTGCCAGCAGTATTCGTTCACAGACTCCACGCTCATTTTTCTGCATGTACGGCCCTTCATTATTCACGGGGCATTAGATTTAATCCTTATGAAGGTGACATTGTGCGGGAGATAAATCGAGACGTTGCAGGGAAAAAAAAAAAGAAATTATATGTTATCCTGCATTATGACAGTCCTTAATTGAGTCTTTATTAGTGCAGGTTGAACTGATATTATCCTTTTTTTAAATGAACTTCTGATACTCAGTTACTTCTGTTAGAAAAAGGATGTGATTAATTTTTATATGACTTTTATAAAAGCATTATGTTATAATAAAAATCTCACTATACAAATCACTCACTTATTTAGTTTGTAATACATATTCTAAATATTAAAATTGATTTAAAAATAATGATAATATTTGATTTATACTTTTGTTAGACTACCACAATTAGTAGAAGCTTAACTATTATGACTTATAACCTCTGTAAACATCCACACCCGAAGCAGAACTCGAACTTATAAACTATAAAACTGAAGAGATTTTGCAAACTGTCATTTAAAAAATTTAAAAACATCTGCTTGGTTAATTATCATTTACAATCTATCTGTCTTGACACGAATATATTTAAGGAATATAGAAGGTATTATTAAAGTAATATATAATTAACTATAGTAAATAAAATTATAAACAATTAAAATTTAAAGTTTTTTCATAATAAATTAGATATAAATATTAAATATTTTATCAATTATGTCTTTAGAAATTTATCTTATAGCATACTAAGGAAATTATCCTTTTCTAAATTTGTTTTCCATGATGTTGATAATGATATTCGATAATATTTAAACTTTATGAAATTCTTTAAATTTTTAAATACCTTTTAAAAAAAAGTCTGAAATTCAAGTTTTGATACGTAAATCTTATGAGTTTTAGTAAATTAAAAACTATTAGTATTACTTATATATTTATTATAAAATAACTATTAGTAATATAATGTAAATTAAACTATTAGTAATATATCTTTGGCAATCTACATACACTGCCCTACTTTGAAAATATAACACCAAGAAGGAGTTTTCAGAAAGAAATGAAACTCGGCAAACAGAGAGAGAGAGACAGCAACGAACAATAAGTACTTCGAAATGACATGAATAATACAGAGCCAGAATAGGGTCGGGCCAGTAGATTGTAGGACCACCGTGGACGGCGATACATAAAGCAAAACGTCTAGGCACAGATTTAGTGAGGGTACGAATGGCGTCCTGAGGAATGGCTCTCCATTCCCTGTCAATCATTATCCAAAGTGCATCTTCTGTAGGAGGCAGTGGCAAGGTTTGCAAATGTTGTCTAATCATATCCCAAACATGCTCGATCGTTGAGAGATCTGGCAAGCATGGTGGCCAGGGAAACAGATTCACACTTTCCAGGGCATGTTGACTGATGCGAGCAATGTGTGGTCGGGCGTTATTCTGCTGATAAAGGTCGTTAAGTCCTTCCGCTGTTGTGGCGTGGATGTGAAGAGGAGGGTGCCAGCTCAGATGTGACCTCCTCACCTGACCGTTGTTCAAAATTACGAGGCATTTGGTGATGGGCGAGTATTCCAAACCCATTAACCTAACGGTACAGTCCGGGGCTTGCCTACACCGCTATGTATGATAAAGGTCGTTGGATACCCTCTGATGTTAAACGAGGGTCAAAGTTTTTTTAGTCTCGTCAAGGATTATAAATCAAAAACAACCTAAGATCTTTCAAATATTAATAAATCAATAATTAATGATGAAATATATTTGGCATACATACACAACATACTTCACTCCATTTTAATTAAACATGAACAATTCTCACTTTCATTTCACTGAAGTTTTTTTCACTCCCATTTTTTTCTCTCTTTCTAATATTTACTTGTATTTATTAAATTAAATTTGATTTGAAACTTAATTCGTGACTGTTCGTTTGTTCAACACTCTTTCAAAACTAATTTTGTTTTATTCTAGATTTTTCTTATTTAAACATTTATTTCTGATAACTTTGCTATTTTTATTTACAGAATTCAAAAACTAAAATTTAAATTTAATAGATTGTGATAATCAATTTGTCTTTCGTCTTCGTTTAGAAGGAAAAAAAGAGTAATTTTATGAATCATTAAAAAAAGAATAAATTTTTAATTAATTATAGAATTAAGATTACAGCATCACTTCCATTTAATTAAGAAAAACATGTGTGTATTATAAAACTGTCTATTATATAAATCTTCATAGCAATGATTTTATTATTTTAAAATTAAGCATTATAGTTTAGGATTAATCATTCTTAAAGTTATGAAGATGAACTGATGCAATTAAACAATACTTTTAACAAAATATGAATAAATATGTTTTATATTTTAATGTGCATAAAATATAATATATTAAATACTTTTTAAGGGAATTTTACAATTTATTAATACCACAATTAGACGAGGTAAAAGTTTACAAAATGTGCACCAATTGTACTTTATAAATGTGTTAAAATTATAAACTTAGAAAATTTAAACTCAAAACATTCTGTTCTACATAGAATGTGGCTTTAACATATTTCTTGATTTAATGTTTCTCTCTTTGCGTTTTTGTACACTATCTTCATCAACAAGGAAGATGAAATTAAAGTTGGCAACACGTATGGCGTTTACGTGATTCTATTGAAATATTCTCTGCAATACTATCTCATAACAACTTAATTTTTAGCCTGGTTACGCTATACTACAGGAATTCCCCGTGGATGAGAAAATTGTTTTGTGTATGAGAAGTTGCCATGCCAACGAGAATTAATCTGTTCGCTACAGCGATAACCACCTGTTGAAATATTTTCTTTTTTTAATCTTTGTTCATAGAGGAATTTCTGGTGAAACTTGAGAAACAGGGAGAAAATACTTTAAAGTTCCATGACGCTTTAACATTTTTATTCAAAAAGAAACTTAATATTATTTTGTTCATTCTGTTTCATATAAGGTCTACATTTCAAAAATAATACCCTTTGTGTGCATATGGATAATAGTAATTACTGTGCAAGTCTCTAAAGTACTTTTCAAAAAGAGAATTTTACGTGAAAAATATTAAAATCATTGATTTTTTCCTTGTTTGAACAATAGTACTTACTATAACGGAGGTATAGGTGGTCCCTGAACAAAAGCACAGAATGCGAGCTAGTACTATATAATGGACTGTGTTCGTTTTTAGAAAACCTTGCAATAACTACTTATCTTGAAAGAAAATTAAATTACAAGCGTTATATAGAAAATTAAATGTTTCAAAAAAGTTGGTCTCCAAAAAGTTTGAATATAAGTTTTAATACTCATATGTATTCTAAATTAATGAATATTTACATTCATTATTGTTGATGAAGCTAAAATTACCCTAAAGTTGAAATATTTTAAAACATACGTCATTACGAAGTTTTCTCACATTTAAAATACTCTTTATGACAATTAACCCAATGGTACATACACTCAGTCAAAAAGTATTCGGACACTTGGGACGCGTAACATGTAAAGCTATTTATAAAAACATTTATCACATTAAAACAAAAGCAAAAAAATCAAGAGGTGCGTTAACATTTGGTATACATAATATAATTAAAATTTTGTTAATACTTTAGCTTTATCATTTGATATAGCTTTTTAAATATAATTTAAAGGCAAACAAGGGTAAAAAAAAAATTATTGGGACACTTTTGAAATGAGCAAGTAAAACAATAAATATGTCACACAAAATAAAATTTAATTTGCTACCACTTTTTTTAGACAATACTTTTCAACATTAGTTGCCAATAAAATCGATTACATGTGCAATGGCAAAAATAAAAGAGATTTCGATGAATGTGCGAAATCTGATAATAATCCATTGGAAAATGGAAAAATCAGTTCGCTGTATAAAACAAATCTTGGAGCTTAGTAAGTCTACTGTTTTTAACATTATTCACAAGTTCACGAAAACAAATAGTGTTGAAAAAAAACAGAGATCAGGGCATCCTAGGATATTTACTTTACGTGAAGATGGATTGTGAGACAAGTTCTCATTAATCCAAGAACCAGTGCAATAAAAATGACTCTAAGATATTAAAGCATGTTCGGGAAATCTGTAAATCCTGAAACTGTCAGAAATGTTTTAAGAAAACATAGGTATCATGGTAGAGTACCTTGAAGAAAGCCCTACATTTCCAAAGCAAACCGACAGGATAGACTGGCATTTGCTAAAATGTATGTAGCAGCCACCATAATTTTGGGAAAATGTAATTTTCGTAGACGAAAGCAAATATAACCTTTTCGGATAAGATGGGAAGTAAAAAGTCTAGCGGACACCTAATACTGAATTGCATATCAAAAATTTGCTGCCTACTGTTAAGTATGGAGACCGCAACCAATTAGTCTGCGGCTGCATGGCAAGCTCTGGTGTTGGAAACTCAGATTTCATAGATGGTATAATGAATAAATATGTCTAGCCTGACATTCTTAAGCGAAATTTAAAGCAAAGTGCGAGAAAGTTGGGAATAGCAAGCCATTTTAATTTGGGCCACGATAACGACCTAAAACATACAGCTCACATTCGCAAGTTATGGGCCTTTTAACACTGTCCTGGTATGATTAAAACTCTCCCACAGAATCCAGACCTTAATTCCATAGAACATGTATGGGATTATTTGCAGCAAAAACTCAATGAACACTACATTTCTAACAAGCAGGAATTAAAAAAAAACATCTGGTTGAAGAGTAGAACTAAATTGACGGGTCGTTTCGTACAAAACTTGTCAAATCCATGCCAAATCGACTGTTAGAGGTCATAAAGTACAAAGGTGGTCCAACAAGATATTAACTATCAAGTTTTTGTTGTTTTTTTATTTATTGGGCAGTGTCCCAATACTTGCTTGAGCTCATTTTTTGACTTGATTTTTTTCTTTGAATTAGAATAACAATTACACTAATATTTGAGTTTTGTTTCAGTCTCTGTGTTCTGCATTTAACAAAATATCATATGCGTCTTTTTTTTCATATATTTGTGTATATATTTAAGTTATATATATTACAATAAAATTTCATGAACTTATATTGTGTCCCAATACTTTTTTAACAGAGTGTAGTTAGAGTTTCAAAATTTTAAATTTCTGCTGTATGTATGAATTAGGACTAAGTTATGGTATTTTGCAATATTTCCTCAGATACCTATTCATTATATAAATGTATAATAAAATTAGCTTAAATGTACAATTTCAAAATATTATTTTACATATAAAACATTAACCCAATTATTCATAATTAGGTTTTATTAAAAGACTACAAATTTTTAGGCCATTGGTTTGTCTCAAAATATGACAACGCGATTTGTTTATTTCATTAAATGTATCATAATAATATTCATGTTTATCTCTATTAATTAAATAATTCTAAACTAAAACTTTAGAAAACTAAAAAATATACTTTTCGGCTCTTTCTGAAACCAAATTAAAAATTTAAATACCGAAATAAATCCTTGCATTTTCTCTGATTAAAAACATATCATTTGAGTTATTTAAATAACAATAACGAAATTAAAAACCGTAAATAACTATTAACTATGATAAAATAAAAATGCAAAACTATATTAAATGAAAACATGAAGTTTTTAATATAAGATCCACTAAATTAAATAAATGAAAATACGATTCGGGAATATAGTGAAATAAAACTAAGGGTTATTATTGGTTGTAGTAACAAAGAAATGTTTCGTATGTCATTTATATTCAAATTTCAATTATTCATGATCAAATATTCAAAAAACTTTTAAAGTCTTTGTAAGATAGGGATAGGTAAAGAGAAATGAAAATAATTTCTGAAACTGAAAATTTAAGCTACTTTTTTAAATAAACTATTATATATTAAAGCTTCCGAATTTCGGCAACAATATTAGTGTGTTCGGCTTTGTAAATGGAAATTTTATGTATGTTTTGTTTACTTATTAAATATATATAATATATATATATATATATATATATATATATATTCAATGGTTATAATGTATGATTTTCATATCTATGAATAATATCGTTAAAAATACAATATTCTTAATATAACTTTCTGATTGTAGATTCGACTTTAATAAAAAGCATTTTTTCTCTAAGAAAATTTTTCAATTTATCCTCGTTATAATGGTATGCTTATTTTAAAATAAAAATTAATTTTCCTATAGTGATAAAATTAAAAGTCCAGGCAAAATCAAGTTACATTTTTTCATACTAAATGAAAGTATTATCATAAAAATGCATTAAACATACATTTTATTTTTGAATTTGTCACTATCAGTATCATATATTGGACATATTTTTATAGTTTATTTCATGAATATAATCAAGAAAATATCCAAATGTCATGAAATTCCAGTATAATAATATGGATAGTTTGTCGATGACATAGAAAAGCTTGGCTAAATTCAGATCGTATTTGCATTTAAATAAGTTTTCTATTGCATATTATCCTATTTAAATTACTGTGTTGATAAAAAAAGCAAAAAGGGATAATTACTATTAATCTATAAGATAATAACTCATTTAATATCTAAACTAATTAAAAATCAGATAAAGTTATATTTTGTAATTAATTTAATTTTTTTTTCTTTTAGCTTAATATTATTGCATGTACTTGTGAAACGGAATTTAAAAGATTTGAATAAAGGAAAAATGTTTTGAAAATCAAAGTTTTGTATTTCGAGTATTATTTATATTTTAAAGTTAATTCTAGAACCTGGAGATTCAATCATACACCCTTTATAGTTAATGAAATTATTCTTAACGCTTAAGACTTTTCTTCAACAATTGAATATTCACTTTAATGCTAAAAATATCCGTTTAGATAAACTATTAATTAAAAAGAGAATAATAATGGAAGTTATAAGCAAATTTGTTTTGCTTTTTGTAAAATTAAAAAATATATAAATACAATTGATATTTTTTGGTTTCTTGAAGTTTTCATCTCATTTTGCGCACTATTTAAGTCTTGTTTAAATTACTGTCTATATAAAAAATGTCTGAAATTTAAATTCTTAAAAAATCATAAAAGAATGAATGTGAAAAATAAGCTTATAACATTCATTCCTAGAATAACACATTTATATTATGGCAGAGCAAAAGTTTTTACAACTAAAAATCTTTTTCCATTTGAATTCTTAAAAAATCATAAAATAGTTTTATAAAAATCATTAATTATAAGCAATTTCTTCGTGCAGTTTGAATACCTCTTCTTTATTATCTACTTGCCCATTTCACAAAAAAATAAACTAGACCAACTTTTAGAAATATAGATAAGATAATATTTTTTTATTTAAAATAGTGTGGAAATCAAACAAATACAACTAAGAAGTATGAAAGACATAAATATCAAGAGGAGATAATAAAAGACAATGAAGACAACAGTAAAATACCGAATCATTTTTTCCCAAAAGTTTTCTCTCATGGCAATATTTGGCAGTATGGCAGTGGTAGCCTAGTGATTAGGGCAACGGCCTTCCATCCGGAAGGGTGGGGTGCGATTCCCAATGCCGCCAAAGACCCACGGAGTACATGCGATATACATACCCATTAAATTTGTGGAATAGAAAGTCCTATGGTCGGACACTGAGCAGTTACCATGGGCCCAATGATCTGAAAAAAATTTCCTCCCCTTCAGATCAATGTCAAAAATGACGGAGTTGATCATCTGATGGTGCCATCTATCGGAGACTTTGAGGATCAAAGTCGTATTTTCACCTTCGTGTTGTTCTGATAAAAACGAAAGACGCTCCCTATTGATTTAAATTCGCATAGCCAAGGCATATTGCGCTTGGCTTGTCCAAGTGTCATAAGCAATAATAACATATTTGGCAGTATAATCGAAGTAAAATCTATGGAGTGAATTACAGCAATGGAGATGGTTATGATTCATATGTTCTTTAGGGCCACATAGTAGACAATGAGGATGGGCATACATCCGTAAGAGAAATGGTTGTTCATTTAAACAGTCGTTAGTTGATAGAGACGAAAGACGGCTACAACACCAAAATGGTCTTGTCTCCAAATCTGCCTCAATCAAGTTTTTGGTTTTTATCCTTTCTTGTAGTTAAGAAAAGTTATTAATTTTCCTTATGTATTTTATACACAGTTTTACGGAGCGGTAGGAAGTTCAGAGCAATTTGACAGAATCACCTGAGTTCCCTTACAAAATCTTCAATCTGCTCGTTGCCGAAAATGCCTCGGTGACTGATAATCCACCAGATGTTAAAATTTCATTCATTATGTAGTATAGTATTATTGATTTGTTCCCTCAGAGAATTTATCACAAAAATTTGAAGACAGAAAAATGTCAAATATTTGAACTAAATGTCAGGATCATAACCGCTGTCATTGCAGTGGATGCCAACAAGCTTGCCCATGCCCGCAATCAGCTATCTTGATATTCTTCATTTGACATCGAATGTTCGAATTGACTGAAATACGCTGAGAAGTAGTCATGGAAATTTTTTCAATTTATTCAATCTTTAATTTGAATCTATCTAAAAAATTGCATAAATTATATCAATAAAATTTATCAATCATAAAAATTTATAAAAATATTATAAATGAGAAATATACTATTATATATGTTTATATATATATATATATATAATATAATATAATTATTGTTACACTTAGAATTGAAATCAGAAACTCTAATTATACATCAAATCATAGCACAAATAAAACCATACCAAAACTATCAATAATAGAACTATTAATAACAATTAATAGGTTCGATGATGAAATAACATTTTGAACACAATAAAATAATGTTTTTTATTAGATTGATAGAAGCAAATCGTCAAGTATAAAATGTTGTAACTGAAGATGTGAAGTGTACTAAATATGACATTTAACTTCATAAATTCAGCGAATCTTCTGAAATGAATTAAAATATTTTACTCGTTTTTGTCAAGTGAAATATATATATACATACAAAATATAACGCGATCGATTAAACATACTTTATAAGATTTATACAAAAAATAATGGAAATTGAGAAATAAATCAAAATTTATTTTTGATATTTTATACACATATTTTCATACTATTTTATAATATTACATTACATAATATTATTATGTACGTAATGTAATATTATCAAATATGTAATAGAGTACACAATTTTATACTTATTCTAATTTTGCAAATATTGAAGAAATAATTATAACATAATCTGTAATAATAGAAATCATATATTAAATATAAATTAAAAAATCGATATCATATAGAGTTTACAGTTAATTATAAATTAAACAATTGATATTAATTACTTTATATTTAAATATTTTATTAAATTATCTCGCATCTATGAAACTAACTCTGTTCACCTACTAAAGTCGCTTGATGTCAAAAGTATGAAAATCGTATTATTTCCTACACTTAATATTTGATACAGTACCTCGAGCCTCAGTTCATATTTAGGCTTACCAAAATTTGTATTATAGGTGTAATTATTTAACAATATCATTAAAAAAACCCAAAATCCGATTGGTAATTTGGGATTTATCTCTCATTTTTCATAAATAAATTAACTACACATAAATTTGTTATTCCTATAATTTGATGAATGTTTGCAAAATTTTGACGTAATATTAATAGTTAGAAAGAAATGTCATATCTTTGTGTCTATCTTAGCGTCAATACGTAATGGACAATCGTTTTTGACCATGCGTGATGAACAGTTTAACTACCAAAGTTATTTCCAAATACGTCTCGTAACTTGCCTTCAATGAAATCTTTTCATAGAAAGTGGGCGATATTCTAAGTCTTCAAGAGTGGAAAGACGGAAAACACCCTCTATTACCTTCTATTACAGGCGTACATTTAGAAAACAGAAACACAATATCTATATTTTATTGTTTAACACTTACTTTGAATTCTTGACTTTTCACTCTGAAAATCCCTGTTTTACCACTTAAATATTGCTTATAACTGTAAAAGGATTTCCAAATGTTCCACTTTTGAGACTTGTGAATGTAGTATATTACCTATAAAATCAGCTAAACTGAGTATTACGGTTTTCGCTCGCCAAGCGGGGAAAATTGCCAAATGTGGTGAAATTTGGTATTTTTTATTTTTGCCAAAAATATACCAAAACCGATTAGTTGCCAAATGGGTTATTAAATACAGCATCGGAATGTCTTATCGCCGCGCATCCAGGAAATGCTTACCATTTTCATTTTTTTTTTATCGGATGTAAAGCGCGGTTAATTTAAATAATGTTTTTTCATATTTATATTTTATTTTACGTGGGATGTAACGCGGAATATAAATAGTGTCTTTTATATTCATTTTTATTTCGGTGTCGATATAGTGCCGGAATTTCAATATTGTCTTTTAAATTCGTTTTGCATTTCACTATGGATATCGTGCCAGAAATTAAACTCTGAATTTCATATTCATTTTGTATTTTGCTGTGCATATACAGCACCGGACGAAAAATGAAGGTAAGAATTTTATTTTAATTATTTTCTGCAGTTGTGTGTTAAGTATCTAAATTTCCATTAATAAATGCAATTATAAAATTATTATTTTTTTAATTATTCTAGATTTGTCTAATTTTATGCAGTAATGATTTGCAACATTCTATTTTAAATCACTGAAATTCATTATTTTATTTATTTTTAACTAGATGTTATTAAATATAATTATTTTTGCTACTTTATTTCCTTTAATTTTAATTCTGAAATATTTTTAAATAGAATTTTTAATCACTTCTTATTACGATTATTGTTTTCTTGTAAACCATTAGGCTTTGCAATTTAAAATGAGGGAGGATAAACCCTGCTTTATTTACATTGTTGTTATTATTGTTTTCTTATTTAGTGTTAGGTAGGGAGAAACTCCGATTTTTAATGCCGATTGGCGCCCATTCTGGGTTGGCAATCAATTTACAATACCCCTGACTCCTCCACTTGGCGAAAAATGTTTTCGCCAGTTTCGCCAAGCTGAGACTTAATACTCAGTTTTACTATAATCTAAAATTTATAGGTAATCTTGAAAATAAGAATACAGTTTTGTGTCAATGTCCATTGAATCATATTTTTTCATGAAAAAAAAAACAAAGTTTTTGGGTTCGTTGTAGAATCGAATACACTTAGTTTGGTGAAAAATTTGACGATAAAGTTTAATTTCTGATAAACCTGGTAACCCTATTTTAGTTTAACTTTTGTGTAGCGCAGCGGCGATCTTGATAGTTACATTTTGGCGTCTATCTTGGCCTAAAAAAATCACCGAAATATCCAGGAGTGCCCGGTTGAGAACTTTAAATTTTTCTTATCAATATACATCAAAATCACAAAAATTAACCTTGAAATAAAACCCAGTTAATTATAAAATTCTAAAATAAATTATTATCCAAAGGATGTTATTAAATTCACATTTTCACAAATGTTCTGAAAATAAGTAAGCTTTCTGAAATATAACAATATCTTTCTATTGTTTTAAGTAATTCCAAAACACATAAATTCTGTTGCTAAATTTATTTTTACTCATATTGCAAAAAATCTCACTTTTCGTCATATAAATTCCATGACACTTTCCAGTTTTGGTTTCAGTATAATTTTCCTTACATACCATATTTCTAAATTTTTAATACTTTAAATTAATCGAAAAAAAGAATCTTGGAAATATTTTTAATTTTCTCATTGGCATGTTGATAAGCATAATATTTCGATAAACTTAAAATTACTGTATTAAATTTTTATCGAAAAAACTGAAGTGATTTCATAGCTGTACTATTTTGTATTATTTCTTTAATACGTATTCAATCAATCAACAATGGCACTACAACCCTGTGTGGGTTCTGGCCTTCTCAATGAGCTTATTCCATCTTGGCCTGTACTCAGCATCACTTTTCCAATTAGATGTTCCAATAGCATTAAGGTTCCTATCAAGACAATCAATCCATCTGATTTTGGGCCTACCTCTGGAACGCTTTCCCATTGGCCTTGCAAGAAATGCTTTTTTTAGGGGTGCGTTCAGTTGGCATACGAATAACAAGACCAAGCTGATTATGTTATTCGTATGCCAAGTTGTATTTTAATGTATTGATGTTGTCAAATACATTAAAATACAAAGGACATCTCATCCTTTGTATTTTAATGTATTTGACAACATCAATGTCCTTAAAACTTTTGTATAATTCATGGTTATACCTTCTATGCCATACCCCATCTGTCTCCATTCCACCATAGATGCTTCTCAAAATTTTCCTTTCAAAAATAGCCAAACGGCATTCATGTTTTTGTGTCATGGCCCAAGTCTCTGAAGCATAAGTTAAAATGGATCTAACAATACATTTTCTGATGCTATAGACTTGATGTCATCATGATGTGAACGCAAACCATGGCAGTTCCATGATTAATACGTATTAGTATTTTAAAATCAAATGCATTTTATCAACGCAATCAATAATAGGACAACCTATTATCTTCTTGTGTAAATACGATTTGCATTGTATAAGATAATTAACAAATAACAATTCCTACGGAAAAAAAATTTAACTGCCCATGAAAAAATATTTAAAAAATTTCCTTTTAGTAATTAATTACATGATTGTGAAGTATTTAAGTTTGAAAATAAAACACAAACCAGTTTAATAATCATAAAAGCAAAATTATATTTCTAAACATTCTTTTTTTTACTTTTACATCTAATTATTTCTTACCTTTCTAAATCTGAAAATATATTTAAATCAGGTTGTATCTACCTAATAAAATTAATACATAGTTCATTGCTTCATATAAATTCCTTAATTAAATGTACATAAGATTTTTAACGGTGCAACGTTAATTCAAATAATTGTGATGTTATCAATTCAAACAGCTCCGTTTCAATAACTAAATAATAATCCGTTTTTCTAAAAGTTCATCAGTTGTTTTTTAAACATTAATAGGTAATTTTGTCTGTATTAAGGGAAAAGTGAATGAATCCTGGCTTTTCATTCACTTTTCCCTTTTAATTAAGATTAGTGAAGCAAATTAAAATTAAGAAGTACAAATAAACTTTTCTACTTTTCTAAATAGCATAATTAATTAATTTACTCTCACTTCACATTTAATAAGTTAACAGAGTGTAAAATATTTCGTTTCCATTATATCATTAAATTAAAAAATTTTCTTACTGAAGGAAAAAATATATATCATATTACGGCACTTGATTGTAACTCCTTTTACGGAACTTATTATTAATGGTAGAATTGATTTACTTAATATGTAATGCAAAATTTTCAGAACTCTGTTGTTCATTTCGACAAATAAATATTTGTAAAATATTATTAGTAATTGTGTATTGTAGCAAGTATTTAAATTATGAGCAATGGAAATTTAAAAATAAATAGTATGGTAATTAACAAATCTTTATGAGTTTTAAAAAAAAAACTCAAGATATTTTCAAGATTATTTTATTAATATGCAAACTCCTAAGCATACATATTTTAAACATTTCTACATTATATAGAATAAATTTCTAATATCAAGCTTAATTCCAAATATCAAATGGAACAAAACACAAACGTTGAAAAGAAAAATATTTCCGTCATTTTCAGAGTAATTTATTAAAATGGATGGTTGAGTAAAGTTCGTAGAATTTGGCGTTGGATAGCCATATTTGTTTAAGATTAGACATTAGAAAATAAAGTTAATGAGAACACGCCTGAGACAAACTACTTGTGCTACATTACAGCGGCCGTAAACTTCACTAAAACAAGAGAAAAATGATGCCATAATAACGTTTAAAAAACTAAGAATCATTTTTTTGGCATCAATTCATTCTTATTTTTGGAGAAAGCTTACATCTGTCTCTCTCTCACACACACGCTTACAATGAAATATCTTCCTGTAAAAAAATATTATGTAAATTATTATGCAATAAAATCCAATTTTAATCAAGCTAAAATATTTTGGGAAATATATATATATATATATATATATATATATATATATATACATATACATACATACATACATACATATATATATATATATATATATATATATATATATATATATATATATATATATATATATAAACACACACACACACACACACACACATATATATATATATATATATATATATATATCTTTGTAGCTGGTTTATTAAAATTTCATTTGACTTATTTACAAATGCCTGATTCGATAAATATAATAGATAATTTTTGCTTAGTCACAGATAATCTGATTAACTTCCATTTCATTCTGGAATTAATAAAAAAAATTAGAATATTTAACATAAATTGCAAATGCATGTAATTTTTTTAGAATATTTAATATAATTTGCAAATGACTGTAATTAGTCAAATATATTCAATATTTCAAGTAATATATTCAATATTTCAAAAATTTGCCATTTTTTTTAAATATTGTTAGCAGAAATTGCGTCATTACACATGATTGGTCAGGCTCTTTTGTGTTATGAGCTAATTATAATTTTCATACATCAAGTAATCGTCAGTGTATTTAAACAAGTATATTTTTATGTAAGCGATCATAAAAATTGGTGATTACCTAAATTTTCGTCACTGTTCACTGATCGACCGTGGAAGACCAGTAAGACAGTTTGGGTTGACCTTAACATCTACTCCAGGCATATACTATGTAAGGTAAAAATGTCTGTAAATTTGCATTTTTAACAAATCATAAATATTTTCTATTGCTCAAAAAAATATTTTTAATAGAAAAAATATATCTTGTGTATTAAAATGCCATTATAAAAGCAATATGAAAACAGAAATTTTCTCTGCGAATTAATTTTATAATAGTTATAAATGCATTATTTCATATCTCTTATCAAAATGAATCTGTTGGTCATGAATGTTCTCTTCAACCAAATCTATGGGGACAATAATGAATAGAAAACCTCACTAGATTCGTTGCATGTGTTCCCTATTCAGAAATATTTTCACACTCAAGAGTTTATTTCATAAAATAAACAAATTATGTTTAATTACATATGCTCCTTTTATAATTATTTCTAAACTGTTAATATAAATTATATTTGTAGCTATATAAGATGTCTCTCATAGAAAATTCAAAAGATTCATGGATTTTTTATCTTGATTTATAATCTAATGATTCATAAAAACTCAAAAACAAATTAATTCATCTGATTTGTCAAAATGTGAGGGATTTTGTATAAATTATTCAAGTTTGTTTAAAAATCTTTTTTTTAAAAAAAAAATGAATAAATAAAATAAATTGTATATTTATTGTTACTAAGTTCATGCTACACTGCTGGCTACCTTAAATGCAACACCCTGAAGTATTACAAGCAAATTACACGTAATTACAAGCAAATTGTGCGCATGGCAGTGACGTATCACTCAGTCCCATCATGAACCATAGCGCAGCATATTCTGTCTGTAACGAATCATCCAGCGTACACCAGAGTGGTCTGTCCGCAAGATGTCCATTGCTTCATCTATCCTTGCCGCCGAACCACAGACGTCTCCGCCACCAATGGTGCAATGAAAGAAGGATGTGGGCGGCAGAATGGAATGAAATTTCCTTTAATGACGAGTCTCACTTCTGTCTGCAACACCACGATAGTCGCAATCAAGACTGGAGATACCATGAACAGAGGATGCTTAACAGCTGCGTTATGCATGGGCACATTGGTTCTATACCGGTTATTACGGCATGGGCGGTATTGGATATGATTCTCGCACTCTAGTACGCATTTCAGGTACTTTAAACTTCGAGGTACACCTCCGAGGTTTTGGAGCCAGTTATCCTTCCTTACCTTAAGGCTTGATCACAGCCCTGTTTCAACAGGATAATGCGTGACCACACATGGCACGCATTATTCAAGGATTCTTTGTCAATCGACAGATTGAATTGCATCCCTGGCCGGCTAACTCTCTGTATCTTTCACCGATAGAAAACATGTGGTCCATTGTTGCTCAACGATTGGTCCAGATTACATTCCCAGCTGCCATACCAGATCAACTTTGGCAACGTGTAGAAGTTACTTGGTCTGCTGTACCCCAAGAATACATCCAAAGTCTCTTTGAATCAATGCCGAGGCATGTGGCAGCAGTGATGTCCAACAATGAAGGCTACTCTGGCAACTGATTTTGGAGGAACCACACTTCTCAGAAGTCTATAAATTTAATCATTTGATACTTAGTCAACATGTTATGTACATAAATTTCGTTGTGAAATCTCTTGCCTTTCTTAGTGTTGCAATTTGGGTGGCCAGCACTGTATATACTCCTTCTAACTAAGTTGTTAAGAAAGACCATTGTGGTTCCTCAATTAAATTTAATTAATTAAATTAATATGTTCTAATGATTTTTTTGTGTATGTGCATTGGTTCAAATTTACTAAGCAGATTCATTCATTTAAATTTGCATTTTTCAAAGAGAGGTGGTGGTGTTCGTGGCTACACTTACAAAATACAGCAAATCTGAACTAAATAAAACATATGAATATTTAGAAATCAATTAATTATCCCCTAAATCAATTCCGGTTAGCAACTTCCACTTTTATCTTTACCGTATTTTGTATAATAAACTGGTAACTCAGCAAAATCAAAAATGGCTTCTAGTTTTAATTTTGGTTAAATGAACTCTCTGAGGTAATAATATAACAATGCTTTCTTTTTAACTGTTGAATTTGTAAAAAGGGGCTTAAATTATTTATTATCATTTTCCTATATATATTAAGCTGAAAAGCGCCTGGCTTTTAATAAGACAATACTTTTTAAAGGATATTTGCTTAAATTACTAAACACAGTTTAAGAGTACAATTTTATACTCCATAAATAGTTAGTTTAAATAAATATTAATAGTTATACATATTTCCAGTCATAAGTGTAATACTTCTTTCAGCAATCGTTAAAAATGTGTGTTCAAATGTGATTAAAGAGCGATCTATTCAGAATATAAAGAATTGAATGGAAAAGTAAGTTATAAAAGCTATTACTTTCACAATGTTGTCATCTGCAAATTGTTGGTAATTACTTAAAGTAATTCGGCACCTCTTGAGCATTAGACAATGAAGAATTTAAATCTTTGAGAATACATATTGGGATTTATTCATTTGAGAAAGTGATATTTCATCTTGTTAGCTAAATTTTAATGTAAAGAACTTTCTTCAAACTTCGCTGCTTTAATTTATTTATACAAAGAAAATTCTTTCCATAAATATTTCTATAGAATTTTATAAATTTAACGTTTGGAACTATTCAACATTTAAACTATAAAATTCTTTATTAAATATCATATATTTTCCTCACATATATATTTTAGAACTATTTAACAATATTATTCTTACTCAATTCCTATTTCATTTTTTGAAATATCCTTTATAATGTAAAATAAAATATATCACCCAATATATCACTGTTGCTTTAAGTGTACGAATTCCTCTTTTTTCGTAACATTTACCTATCTTCTCCTGATTGTCTTCGATAAATGAAAAAATCTGTTATCCTGATCGTTGTAAATTTACCACTGATAAAGTATTTGAATAAATGAAATAATTAATAGTTTAGAAATCTAAGAAGTTATAGCTTAAAATTTGTTTGAATTATCAATACAATTAAACTGATAATTAAAAGGAAACTACAATGAATTTACTTAAAATCTTAGTGTTGGAGAAAAAAACAATTGTGAAAATATACTAATTAATAAAATATTATATTTGAATTACAATAAAAATTTTGTGCTCCCAGTTCTCCTTAAATCTGCTTACGACTTAAATATTAAAAAATAATCATTAAAGTTACTATATCTGAAAGTTATGTGGCACAGGTTTTTTATTATTATTATAATTATTATTATTATTTAGTATAAAATTATTTTATTTAAGTTACATCATTAATTTATAACTTTTTCTTACTCAATTAAGTATCCTGGAAATTCAGTACAATGCGTTATGGGTAACCCATTATTATTCATGGAATTGTTTTCATTAATATTTAACAGTAGTTTTTAAATTTTACTTACTTGTTTTATTTAACAAATACTTATTAAATATAATCACGTAAAAAGAAATAAAATCTTTATAAATAGCAAAAATATCAAAATAGATGTAATAATTATTTGTTTTAGAAATCATCGTAGTTTTCCCACAAAATAAAAGAATTAAATTTAAAAAAAAAAAAAAACAGTTTTAATAATAAA
Source organism: Latrodectus elegans (assembly GCA_030067965.1). Taxonomy (NCBI): domain Eukaryota; kingdom Metazoa; phylum Arthropoda; class Arachnida; order Araneae; family Theridiidae; genus Latrodectus; species Latrodectus elegans. The sequence goes on from CM057815.1 coordinate 67,437,489, forward strand.
CAAAGTCTCAGAAGGTTTATTTACTTTTTTATTATATTGTAGGAAGTATATTTCTAATATTAAGTCTTAACTATAATCACATGAAACAGAAATCGAGAGGTGACAAGAAAAATATTTCTTTTTTCTTAATAATTAAGTTACAGTAAATGTTTGGGTAAAGTATATTGAATTTGGCGTTGAATAACTGAAGTTTGTTTACAACTCAAATAAAAATTAATGAGAATTCTCGAACAAATTATTTGTGTGATAGTGCACTGGACACAATTTTAACTAAAACTAGAGAAAAATGATGATGGCATAATGCTGTTTACAAAACTAAGAACAATTTTTTATCATCAAATATCTGTCTGCTTATATCAGTTTCTGTGAAAAAATCTTCAAGAAAATTAAAATATGGTGTAGTAAATTCAGATATTTAATGTAATTTCATACGAACAAAAATATTTCAGAAAAAGTTTATTATTATTAAATTTGGATAACAAGACACATATATCTTTGTATTTCAAGTTAATATCTTATAAGCAATACATCAAAAATAAAGTGCCGGGTGATTATAATTAATGTCCCGAATTTAAAAATCGTTAATTTTAAAACTACTGGTCAGAATGACTTGATATTTTAGCAGATCAATCGTAAATCAATGGAATTTTATTATGTTTCATACTTATCTCTCACACACATTTTAATACTTAAAAAACTCATATTAGTTTATTTTATTATATAATTACCAAATGGCTGAAGCTATATTCTCTTTCAATTCAAAAAATGTATATGTAGAAATATAATAGATGCAAATTTTAATCTTTTATAAAATAATAAAAAAACATTATTTATTTATACAATATTATCGTTTAAAAATCCTACTTATCCTAAATTTAATCTTTTTTATATTTTCTCATAAGTTTAATCATTTAATGTAAGATATGCTTATAAATATTGGATTCTTATGAGCGAAAATAATATTTAGAATCCTTAAGAATTGTAATCGTTTTCAATCGCATTGTATTGTTGCTGTTGTCGTGTGCCAGCTAGAATGGCATCATGAGGTGCGCCGCTCCACTTTTCCAATTAAACCATATTATGATGTGGAGTCCGACTTCCTCAGTACACACATGCCATAGGTACCCATTATTAGGGTAGGCAACGAATTCATATGAGGAAAGGACAAAGTTAGGATAGATGTAGCGAGAAAGTTCATGCATGCGAGAACCAGGATTCTAGCCCAGGACCTCCCTATCCGCAGTCGACACGTTGACCACTAGACATGTTGGGGGCAATCACATTGTATTAACAAATATAATTATTTCAAAAATAATTCTTAGGAACATATTTACAGTTTTATTTTCAGTCAATATTGATATTTTCAGAGAAAGTACTTTGATGTGATGTCATTAAATGGGAAATGTTTGATATAATTTTAATTTCGTCAATTTTTTTTAGTATTTTTCATCTTTTTCAGGAATTTATCCAAAATAAACATTTATAATATATTTAATGTATACAAAAATGACAATTTTCGTTATAAATTTTTTGCAAGTAAATTCCTAATTTTAATCCTTTAGTAACATCTATCTATCTTATATGTATATTATATATGTTTTTACAAAATAAGTAAAAAAAATACATTACCTTTTTAAATGGTTTTAAACATATTTTTATAAAATTATTTTAATATCGAGTATACAGAATGTAAATCCTATTTATGCATATGGTTTTATAAATTCGCTGATATGCAAATATAATTAATTGAAATTTTATGTATGTTACGCAAACAAAGAAATCATGGACCAAGTGAAAACTGACATTAGAACAAAAAAACTTTTAATTAAACAAATATTTTTTATCGTTCAAAAGAAAACGTATCAATTATAAGACCCTAAGAAATCCAAATGGAAATATCTTGTAATAAGACGTTATTATAAATGTATAGTGAAAACACAGAATTTTTCACAATGATATATATATATGTAAATTCAACGATATTCTTAACCACATGGTTCAATATTTCTCTCTCATCAAAAATAATTGTTCACGGTTATAAAGATCACATTCAACCAAATTTACAGGAAAAATAGTAATTAAAAACACCTTTCTCTCTTAATTTCTATTGCGTTTAAAAAACAGAATTCAAATATATATATAGATTACATTTAATAACTTTCAATTAAACACATTCCTTTGATAATTATTTCTTTACTAATTCCAATTCTAATAATTAATAAATTCTAATTGCATAGTTTTAATACATGTTAAAAAGATAAAATTAGAATTTATTAATGAAACATACATAGGATTTCTGAATTTCGTCCCCCCCCCGTGTGTGTGTGTGTAATATAGATATATTTATTATATATTTTTAAGCCCGGTGTCTTAGTGGTAGCGTTTCACGCTCCCAACGCACAGGTCCGACGTATATTTAAATAAATCGAACTTTTGAATAATGATTTTGTTTATATACATTCACTTAAATTTAGGGATATTTGGGGGAGTAATATAATAAATTTATCTTGATATAAACTATTTAATAAAGCAGCACAGTTCCTCAAGAATAATATATTTATGTATGTTTGTGTATATATATCAATTTTATGCATGTAGAAACAATCCTTCGCATGCGTATTGATCTAAAATTACTAAGTATATAACTTAATTTGAATATGCGTTTTTCAAAACTAGATGACGTTGATTTGGCTTAACCTGCTAGGCTGGTTGGGTTTTAAGGCTCAATGTCCAAAACAGGATGAGCTGAGCCAAAACTATGATTTTGAATAATAATTCTATATTTTAAAAACCTACAAGCAACGTTAAAACATTAAAAAACAAAAATATTTGTATATAATATATTTAAAAGCTATATAAAGGAAAAAATTATGCGTAATTACAAAACAAATTTTAAAAAAAAGTTAAATGAAATATAAGAAACCTATATCTCTCAAAAAGGCTAATAGGTTTGTGTGGGGTAGATGCCTCTAATAAATCCCAAACCATTAAAATGTTAGTTTAAAAAAATGTAAATGGTTAAAATCATGACATGAGATTATGATACATAGTATAAAGTCGTCACATGTTTCACACCATGGACTTAATTCACTCAAAAATAAATGTCTATGGGTTAAACGTCTGTGTTCGATACGAAGGCGAGTTAATCATTTTGTAGCGGTAAAATTGATGACGGAAAGACATATGGAAAGATGGCAGGCAATTTGTTGTAGATCAACATGTTCCAGAACTCCTGCGAGAGAGAAGAAATGTGCATTTTTTACAATCTTTCTCACATCTAAAGAGGGACAGGTAAATGAAGTAAAGACAACGCAGCTTTAGCAGCTGCATCACCACTTTCATTGACCTCAAGATCATTGTGACTTGGGATCCAGCAGAACTTTATGTCATGTCCCTTGCCAGCAAGGGAATCTAATATTTGGGAAATGGTGGACAGAACTGGATGACCTCGAAAATTTTAGTTTTTCAACGCGTTTCTAGTACACTCATACTATCAGTATTTACGCAGAATTTATAAGAATTTACGGTATTCACAGGCTGAAGTGCTTGACATATTGCCGTAACTTCAGCTGTACAAATGGAGCAAGACTTATGAAGGCTGTAACTATAAATCTTGTTATTAAAATTTATGTCACCGCCAACATGTCCTGCAGTTTTGGAATCATACGGGAATACCAGCGTTTAAGAAGAATGCTGACAGCGGTATAATGAGAAAAGCTACTGAAATATAATTTGAGTTGTGTCCATTTTCTATATTGATGAAAAGGATTGATTAATGCAATTTGTGGATCATACCAAGGTGCATATAAATATAAGTCCGTTTAATTAAAACGGTCATCACATTGATGTGTCAATAAAAGAGGAGGTTTGGTTCAAGTGAGAAAAGGTTGGATGATGAACAGTCGACCATTATATAAAAACTCTATGGAGAATATTTTAGAAAATAATTCATTCTAAATTTTTATATTTTCATTATTAAGCTAGAAATATAAATAGTGTAACCCTTATATGTCCTGTATAACATAATTTCCTACTAAATATAACGCATCTTCTGTGTCGCACAGAAATCCAAGGTACACTAATAAAATATAAATCGATATTTTTCTGAATTGATATCAAGTTTGGAAATAAATTATTGAATATATATAATTTATGGAGTATTTTCAAAATAGAAATCATCTCAATCAATCTCACCAATATCTAACAAACATTTACTCAAAATTTAATTACTGCTCTGAAAAAATAAAAGTATACATTCTGCATATCTATACATAAATATTTGTAAACACGGCAAGTTAAATTTTGAATTTCAATAACAGTGCACGGCTCTAAAATAAAACTAATACTAATTTTATATTTCAAGATCTTCTTTCAACTGTAAACAGTTTTATAAAAGTGGTTCGTCTAAGTTTGTTTTTTTAATTTAAAGTCATATTTTCTACATAATAAATGCAAAAAATTTTATCATGAAGAAAAAGGATGTCATTTTGAAAATGGTGTCACCTTTTCTAATACTAAAAAAGTAGTTCCGGAATGGTTGGGGAATCAAAGGCATTCAGAAGATTTCCTCAGATTACCTACTCATTGAAGTCAAATCACTCTCAAGCAGCTATTCTTATCAAAATGAATACAACGGCAAATTTTGAGGTAAATGTCATGCCTCATAGTAACCTTAACATTTCACGCAGTGTAATATTAGCTGGGGATATTTACTGTGTACGCTGACGGCAGATATTTCGGATTATCTCAAAGATCAGAAGTTCTGTAGATTGGATTGCATTAGGATCAGAAGAAATGGAGTGTCCATGAAAACTAAATATCTCACATTTCTAACTTTTGCAACCCCAGAGTTTCCAGACAACATTAAAGTTGCTTGTTCAAATTTACCCGTCCGGTCTTATATACCAAATCCCTTGCGATATTTCTAGTGCCAACGTTTTGGACACTAGAAGAACGCTTGCAGACAAACTGATTTGCGCTTGTTGTGCAGCAGTTGGTCACGATAACTCATACTGCATAGTGAAGGAAGTGTGTGCCAACTGTCCATGGTGACCACTCCTCCTGTTTTCGAAGTGGTCCACAATGGATACTGGAAAAAAAATCATATTGAAGGTTGCTAAAAAAAACTACCATATACTGAGGCAAGACGAGAAGTTACTACTCTTATCCTACATTCACGGATGAGTTATGCCACTGCTGCCAAGGAGGTCGCCAAATCGAATTACACACAAACTAAATCCCTTTCTCCTTCCTAGATATCACCAAAGCTTAAATTTACAAAATCTTTGATATTCACTAGAAGACTCTTTTTGCTATATTGAGAAGCAAAAGATCAGTGAAAATAAAGATTGCAAAGGAAAAAGTAAAAGAACATTTTTTATCCATTCGTAATATTTTCTTTTGCCTGGAACCTGACGCAGTCACTTTGCATCCCTCATACGATAACGTAACGTTCGGGGACTCGATAGAAGACTCGAAATCCACCAGCAGGAAAGGAGTTTTTCTATTTGAATAGAGACTTCCTTTGTTTCTTGGAACTGCTATGGTTTGCGTGTACATTTTGAAAACATCAAGTCTATAATTTCAGATCATAAACCACGTGAGTAGCACTACAGGAAACCTTTCTGATGTCTATAATTAATATTACTATGCGTGGGTTTAATTGATTAAAAACAGATTGTAGCGATGATGGTACAGCAAGTATGGTATTGGAAGTGTTTCACATTAACATCCAATAGTCTTCCCAGCAATCGCCATCCCTTGAATACTACTCTTCAGGCTGAAGATGTGAGAATTCACACAACATCCTTGATTACAGTGCGTAATCTATATTTTCCACCACACGATGTCATCCGCCAAAAGGAATATATCGATATTTTTCTGAATTGATATCAAGTTTGTAAATAAATTATTGAATATATATAATTTATGGAGTATTTTTAAAATGGAAATCAGCTCAATCAATCTGACCAATATCTAATTGATTTGAGTAATGAAGTATACATCGATTAAAAACATGTATACTTCATTTCTCAAATCAAATATCCGTAGTTGTATTTTCCCACCTAAAAGCTATCTGACTTCGATGTGTAATAGTAATCTGTCATACATTGAGCCCATTTCATTGCAAAGTATTGAAAAGAGACGGTTGTTGTGGCTGTGTTGCATTTAATGTAATTAATTGCTTTAGTTGATTTCAGTTAAGTAAGATGTTTTAATTAGCTTTAATTCAGTTAAATAAGATGCTTTAATGACTTCAGTTAAGTAAGATGCTTTAGTTGATCAGTTGCTCGCACCATTTTTGTCACTCGGTGACTTTAACGGCCATATTTCTTTGTGCGGAAGTAATGATATCAATTCTCGCGGGTCGTCAGATAACTGATAATTCCTTGTCTTATTAATAGCGACGACAAAACATATCCCCGTGTATTTACGCGAAAGTTTCATTCCCTCGATTTTGCCATATGTTCTCCAATACTTCTAAAATTGTTGAATTTATCTGTAGGAAATAATCTACATATAACAGGGAACACACACATTTCCCTATCGTCATCACCCTAACTGGTGGACAAGGTCAACTTACTTACGTGTACAGTCGGGCAGATTGAACAATAGTTACACAATTGGCAATTGTTGAGGAGGAAATGGTTTCGAAACAATTATAAATGCAGTTGATTTATCAATATCTAAGAATTCCTCAATACCAGTGGTGAGCAAGCTTTTTTTGACTGAGACCCCTTTTGTAGAGAGAAAATTTTTGGCAACCCCAAAATATAAATGTTTACAAATACGATGTATATTTCACGCATTTCTTTCGTTTCATCGAATAAAAACATCATATTTGACTCATATTAATTTTATTTATAATTTTAAGAAAATGCTTTTTGTATAACACAAAAATCAGTAAATTACCCTTTAATGAGATGTATTTGGCTGCAAGTTTCTAATTATCTCATCGTTGTTTGGATGTATGTTGCTAATTACAATTCGCATATCATCTTCAGATCTTAAACGCGAGCGGTATTTAGTTTTTATTGAAACTAGTTAGCTAAATCCAGTTTCACATAAATACGTTGATGCAAATTGTATTAACACTCTGATGGCATTCTTGCATAAAACGGGATGTTGTTTTTCCACGGATAGCCAGTCTTTTGGCAAGGCTGAGTCTTAAATTGATTTCGAAGAGTATAATCACTAATTAGATCTATCAATTGCTCTTTTTCACTAATTTGAAGAGTTGAACTGCATATGTCAAAGGAAAATGGATCACGAATCCAACCAAGATCGTTTTCAGGAATCTTCTAGAAAATTTTTCCGTTAACTTTTCAATGTGATTGGAAATGATGTTTTTAAATGTAAATATATGTATATTATTTTCCTTGATAAAATCGTAAAAGCAAGGGAACATATCGGTGTTGTTTTTATTCAGTTCAATTTGTCAAAAACATGTATACTTCATTTCTCAAATCAAATATCCGTCGTTGTATTTTTCCACTAAAAAGCTATCTGACATCGGTGTGTAACAGTAATCTCTCATACATTGAGCCCATCTCTTCGCAAAGTATTGAAAAGAGACGGTTGTGTAGTGGCTGTTGCATTTAATGTAATTAATTGAACTAACAGTGTCTTGTAATATATTGTGCCACTCTTCATCCATATCTTTTTCAACAAGAACTTGCCGATGAATCACACAGTGATTAAATACTATATGAGGCGCCACCTTCTAAATTAAGCCTCTGAGCCCTTTATTCGAATCTGTTAATGATGCAGCACCATCAGTACAAACCGCAACACAGTTTGCCCGAGTAAGGGACTTTGCTTCAAAATATTAATTTTTTACTTGGAATATTTTTTCTCCAGTTGTTTTTCCTTCCACATTTTTGCAATATAAAAACGTTTCTGTTATATCTTCATTAAAAATAAACCTAACGTAAATAATTACTTGTGACATTTTAGTAATATCTGTAGTCTCGTCCAGTTGTAAAGCAAATCCAGATGAATTTTGTATGCGTTTTATAACTTCTGACTCGATATTTCGTGACATTTCGGAAATAAGACGAGACACGGAATCTATTGATAATGGTATTGTTTTTAGTTCATTTCCATATTTATTATATTAGGATGGATTAGGGACTCTCTAATTGTATGGGGTTTCATTGTTTTTTTTTTTTTTTTTTTTTTTAATTAGATTAGAATTTTCTAAAGAAGCTCGTAGTGCTTTCTGAGGTATTGTTGAAAATTTTTTTAAATGTGCACTTTGAATTTTTAGATTTTCAGCTCGTCTTTGAAAAAAAATCGGCGTGTTTATTTTGAAGTTCTTTGTTTAGTTTCCAGGTGCCTTTAATTTAGTTGGTTTCATGCTCTCATTTGCTAATTTTTCGTTGCAAATGACACATATCGGGCGTTCTTCATCATATACAACACAAAATGTAAAACCATACTTAATAAATTCCTCATTGTATTTTCTTATTTTTTTAGATCGGGCATGCAGTTCAGTATTTTGCTACTCCTCATCAGTATTTGTTCGTTTGTTAGCTAAAGATGTACCAGGTGTACGTATTACCCGTTTATCCATTATGAAGATGGAGGTTAAATTATTTAAACTAAAACAAATATAAAATTATATATATATTTGAGAAATCCAATAAAATTAACAGAGATCTTTCTCTAATGATAGTACATACCTGATAACAAAGAGCAGCAAAGCCCGATAAATATATAAAAAATCATAATATAAAGAATTCTCCATTACTATTTTGAAAACTGGAGCTGCCATATACCCTTCTAAGGACATCGCTAATGTCCTTGGTTAAACCTTTACTAGTATCTAGTCCTTAACGAAGGACTGCGAGTTATGCTGAGCAAACATCAATTTTTTTCAATGACAGAAGCTTCGCCTTACAACTGCGAATTTCGGGTGAGAAATGCAACAGGCCAATAATACCAGTCTAGAACTTGATGACTGGTATTATTGGCTTCATTATTGAAGCATTGTTATATCAAATGCTTCAATATTTAGGTCCAGATTCGTTATCGAACGTACTTCGTTTGTTTAATAGAATTTGGACTGAAAATATATTTCCATCTTTCAGGAGCGTAGCTACTATGATTCCTGTTTTGAAGTCTGGTAAAGATCCTTCTAATTCTTTGAACAATCGCTCTAACACGCTGCTTATGTAGGATTCTCGAAAGTAAGGTCAAAGTTCACCTTGTATGTCTTACGGAAAAATAAATGTTTCGGTAAAGGAAGATCCATTCTTAATAACATATTTGGAAACACAAATCTGCAACGCTTTTGTGCGGCGAAATACCAAGTTTACATTTTCTTCAACATAGAGAACCCCACAACCATACATAGCATTATGGAATTCTCCGTCGGATGCATGACTTTGCTTTCGGAATAATCTACTAATATTTATACAAAACTTTTTACACTCCCGTGATTTTATAATTCATAATGGTTCTATTTTCTCTAATAATTTTAACCAACCTGAAGAAGTTACTCAGGGTAGTATTTAAAGTGTTTCTCTTTTTAACCTCTAGATAAATTTCATAAACTTTTACCTTCTGCGTATAGTACTTTATATATTGATGACCTGCAAATATCATGTCAGTGACCCAATGCGTTTAATTGACAGACAATCACAAACAATTGTTAATAAACTTGTGCACGGAATACAGAGAACGACTATACTCTGTCTCCTAGTAAGAGTAGCTGTGTCTATTTTTGCAGAAAGATAAGCCTGCATAGATCCTAAGATTTACATCAAAAATACATCTATATCTGTGGCCAATAAGATAAAATATCTTGGAATATCTTATATTTTTTTCCCGCATGTTTTATATTTGCGGAAGAAGTGTGACCGATCGCTTAATATCCTCAAGGTACTTCAAATGCATCAGATCACTCCTAACTCTTGAGTTTATTAGTCATTAATTTTATCCCGCATTGACTACGGGTGTGTTGATTATATATCGGGTAGGCATTCTGTATTGCAAAGATTGAACACTGTCCATTACTCAGATCTGAGGATATATTCTGGCGCTTTTCGCACATCACCCGTCCAGAGTCTACTTGATGTATCTTTAATTACCATTAGACCTGAGACGAATGCAGCAGTATCTCTAATTATTATGCTAGGATCATGTCTATCACTAATCATCCTAAACGTTCCATGATTCCATGCCTCTCTTATGAGATTCTAAGAAGCTCATCAAACAAGCATCCCACCGTTTCTCACTCGAGCCAAATCACATCTGTAGCTTTCAGACTGTGATATTCGAATTGAGTCTATTGGCCAAGTTCCTCATCCGCCTTGGTATGACCCAACAAATAATTTATCAACAACTATGCTCAATTTAAAAAATATGACACAACACCGATTTTTTCTTAAAAGCTATACTATTCTCATCGCTGTCAGTTTCAATCATGCATACCTAATTTCACAGGTGGATCTAAGACAGCATGACATGTTGGCTATAGAGTTTTTATTAATACATGTTTTATTTACAGAATACATTTGTTTTGCTCCATGTTTACTGCTAAAGTAACAGCTATTAACTATGTGCTTCTGTGTGTGAATCCAGATTATCTTCAGTCCTGTGCACACACTGACAGTATAAATATAATTGAAGTTTTGGGAAACAATACCTGTCATCCTGTTGTGTCGAGACTCTTCTGAGCATTGGATTTCCTTGCTGGCAAGGAATACGAAATAGTATTTTGTTGGATATCAAATCACGTAGGTCTTGATGGAAATGAGCAGCTGAAGCTACATCGGAACCAATCTTACAATCTATTCCGCCTTCTGATTTGAGAAAAGTTATCAAAATGTTCACATATTCTCTTTGGCAGGAACCTTGGAACTTGCAGGTCAGCAACAAAGCTTGTCCTCTTTTGGATTTTGCGTCATAAAATTCAACCAACCATCTACATGAGAAATTCTTAGATCCAGATGCACAGTTTAATAGTTTTATAAGTCATTTTATTAATGAACATGTAAATATTTTACTAATTGATTTTTAATTCAAAGCTTGAAACAAAACTTTTTATTAAGATTTATACATTTTACTTTACAAAAATACTAAAATATACTTATTTATAAAATAAAATTTTATTCAATAAAAATATTAAGCTCAATAAAAATTTTTGTGTTGATCATTAGTATCAAAATACATACAAAATGTATTACAAAAACTGTACTTAACTTCATACTGCAAAAACTGTAATTAAATAAATTAATGCATAATGTAATACTTCGTATTATATTTGTATACACTTAATTCATGTAAAAACAAATGAGTAGCTATCATTAAAAAAATAACTATTATAATATACTTTCACATTCTCAACTTAATTTACCTATTTTGATTACAAAACTTGCAGATTTTCAAAACCTTAATCAGTTTGTGATTTATTCAAATATTCAATAATTTAATTCATTTTACAATTAAAATAGTTTTACAGCATTAATTGTATTAAGAATTTCAAAATTATTTTTTTCAGTTTCTAGAATAGGATAATATAATTATCTCATTCAAGTTTTAATAATAAATATAAAAGTAATTATTCTATCAGAATAATTTCCTTACATGACAAAAAAATGCTTTTGTTCCTATCAGTTTTAAAACTTATATAAAAAGTTATTTATTTTAATAATATAACTCTTTCACAATTTACTTTATAATTTTCAAAAATTATTATTAAATTGTCAAAAAATAAATAGATAATTTGATATAAATGACTGATAAAAATGCAAACTTTAATCATTACTGATTTATTCAAATAAATATCTTGTTGATAAATTAACATCTTTAAGAAGAAACTTCTAAAAACTAATATAAGACTTTTTCTTTCTCATTTTAATTTATTATTGATGCATGGATTAACTGTATTAAATGTTTTAAATATAATTTCTGGTATAAAATGAATAAAATATACATACATAGGTACATTGTAATGAAAACTTTATTGAAAATAAATACTGAATATTCACATTTATACACTTTGTTAAAATTAATGTCTCTTTTGTATAATATATACAATAATAATCTTCCAATCATAATTATTATAACTTATAAAATGATTTACAAAAATTGTGTTTTTGACTGAATTTCAAGAGAAATCTTGAGGCAAATTCAAGACAGATGAACAATCTTTTCCATTTAAAATCAAACGATCTGCATTTGGACACCACTCAATATTTTTTAAAAGAAATTCATCTAGAAATATTTTTAAATATTTAAAGAAAATACAAAATAAAACTTTTTATAATATTAAAAGGAAATAATTTAATGTTTAATAAATGTTTCCAATTAAAATAACAAGATGCAAAAACAAAACCTGTAAAATAAAATCATAAAAGCTAGATTTCAAATGAATAAATTATCAAAAGAATTTAATAACATAATTTAATATTATAGATAACAAAACTAGAAAAAAATATTTATTGAAAATTTGTTTCATTTTATGAAATTAAATTTCCTTCATTCAGTTCAAGAAATTTTAGATGATATTTATTTTGACTCATACTCTGTACTTTCATTTTTAAACAAAAAAGCTCAGAAATATTACATGGATATTATTTAATTTATTTTAATAATTAAATATATAGGTAACACATAGCTAATCTTAACGGTGTTTGTAATAAATAAATTAAAAGATTAAAAATACAACATAAAATTATTTTATTTTTCCTGCCCAGAAATCAACTAACAAACAGTATTTAATGAACTATTTTTCCCCATTTTTAGAATATCTATGCAGGTGAAATTGATCACTTTACATGCAAAGCATTGTTACTTCACATGTAAAGTGACATCATAAAAATATTTTGCTTTAATATCATTTTACTTTTATAATTTTTATAACAATAAATGTTTCCAAAAAATGTGTTTTACTTCAAATTATACAAAAAATGTTGAAAGTTAATAAAATTATGCAAGAGAAATGATTACATAAAAATAAATAATTTGGAAATGTTCAAAAAATAAATACAAAAATACTATACCCACTTTCATAAGGAGACACAATGCGAATGCAGCATGTAGGAGTCCATAGATCTATAAAGCAACTATCTGTACAAATAGCTAATATAGATTTTCGAGGATGCCATATTACATCTAAATAAAAAAATGGCTTTAATTAAATTAACTTGAATGTATAACTTCAAACCACTAACACACTTTATCAATATAAAATATCAATATATTAATATTAAATAATGGGTACAATTTATCTTATTTTTTAAGAGACACATATTACATTAAATAGTATTATAATTCTTTAATGATATTAGAGCACCAATAATAACTTCAATCTATTATTATGTGGGAAAAGAAACTATTTGATTTTACCATAAAAAAGTTGTTTAAATGGAAAAAATCTCAATCTTTCAATATTTTTAAACAGCCGAAAATTTGCTTTTTCAACTTCAGTAAATTTTTAATAATTAAAATTTGGTAAAGGTTTAATATATCTGGAACAAAATAAACCACTATTAAGGTTATTTAATTTTATACACATGTAACATTATTAAATCAATAAGATAAACAGTATAATTTGAAACACAGAAACACAATCTTAAAATTTACAAATTTTTGAAAATAAATTATCAGTAAGACAAATAGTGTTTTATATATATATACAAGTTAGACTTAAGGCACTGAAAATTGTATTTTAATCATTACATTTTTTCTTTCCATTAACTACAATTGTAAGCTTAAATAAAAAGTAAATAATCAAAGTGTAATACTTTTTTACATTTTTACAAAAATGTATTTTGTCAAAAAAAAACTCAGAAATTCCCTCCAATAAAGTCTGCATACATTTTAAAAAAAATGGAAAATATAAATTTTTTACATTACTTCAATACTTTATAGCATATCCTTTATTCCTCAAAACAACTTGCAGACGTTTGGGCATTAAGTGCACTAGTTCCTCAGTGTCACCCGATGTAAATTTTGCCCATTCTTCCTGCAGTTTAGTAATTAGCTTATTTTGCAACATAATACTGTGTATTTAAATTCGTTTCTCCAATTTTGTCCACAAATGTTTGGTGCTGGTGAGTGTGGAGGAATATGCAACTGTCTTGGAGTGTGATAGAGGAGATATTTCTTCACAATTTTAGCTGTATGTTTCGGGTCGTTGTCTTGTTGGAAAATAAAGGTATTAGAAAGGTTTGAATTTCGGGCACTGTCTCGTTGATTTTTCTTCAGAATATCCAGATACGCATACTTATCCATGACTTTATCAATAATGTGAAGATTTCCCACTCCTTTTGATGACATACACCCCCATACCAACACATCACCAGTTCCATGTATAACAGTTGGATTTAAATTTCTCAGATTCAGTTCTGTTCCTGGTTTTCTCCACACAATAGTGTGGCTATTAACTTTAAATATTGAAAATTTATTTTTATCTGACCTAATTATATTTTTCTAGAAGTCGTGCAAAGAGTTTAAATATGTTTTGGCAAAAGCAATTCTTTTATACTATTTGTCTTGGAAATGTATGGCTTAGACCTAGGTTTGCTTCCGTGATAATCGGCTTTTCACAGTAATTTTCGTACAGTTTGAGGTGAAATTTTCTTGTTACTAGTTAAAATATGTCTTTTGCAATGCTTGCAGCAGAAAGTTCAGGATTTCGTTTCATTCATAAAAGAATTTTTCTTTCTTCTCTCTGCATTAGCTTTTTCAGTATTCCACATCTTGGTTTTACAACAAGATTACCAGTGTCAAGATAGTTTTGAATAAACCTTTGTACACTAGAGAATGGTTTTCCAATGGTTTTACCAATATCATGAAGAGTTTTTACCGTCATCTCTCAAGTTTATAACTAGTTGTCTCTTAACTAAAGGAATTTCTTTACTGGTTGCCATTTTCCTCAAAGAAAATAGAAATAAAAACTTCCAATCAATTGTGAAATTTACTTTGGAAGTCAATGACCTTGAAAGTGTAACCTCCTTGATATTCTCAAGTTTAAAGTTTAAAACTTAGATAAGAAATCCCCCACTACCTTTATGTTGTACGCAAATTTTATTGGCTTTGACTTTTAGCCAATTATCTTTTAAAAATTAGTGTGCATAAATTATTAAATATGAAAATATTACAGTTAAGTAATTCCAAAGTCCCTAATTGAAACTAAATATTTAAAAAATCAAACTTTAAGAAATTACCCATTTCGCATCGTTGCACCTTAAATTTAGATTTGATATTACTTTTTCTTCATGTATGCAGACTTTATTGACTAACTGTATATATGTGTGTGTACATATATATATCAAATGAACTTATTTAATTAAATTGGCACTTAACAGATCAAGTGCCAATTTAAAAATTTCATGAGTTTTTAATTGTTGTTTTTTTACTATTGACATCATTTCCTTAAAACATTATATATATATACTCAAAAATCTATAGGATCTACTGATGTGGGGATAATTACATTAATATTTTTTGATAAGATGTTAATTACTAGTTTGGTTACTGGCTTCTATAGAAGATGTTGTAAAATATCGTACCTTCAAAAAAATTGCCACTTGTCTATTATATTTGAATTCATAAAATGCACGCTTTAAGTTTCATATGCTATTTTTTATTAAAACACAAAAGTTCATAGTGATAAAACATTTGTTGTGTAACATTTCTTTAATTTGATGCCCCAATGGAATATTAATGTACATTTACTTAAATTTTAAATTTTGGGGGCATTATAATTCATAAAAATCATTATAATAACAGAAATGACAGAACAAGAAAAATATCCTCTAAAATTTAACTTCATTGGAATACATCACTCACATTTTTATGCTCATGTCTCTTATAGAAAAGCATTCAAAATAATTTTAAAAAATTAAAATTCTTATTCTGTTTCCATTCAAGATTAATTTTTTGCCACATTTCTTCACTATCTTATAGTAAAAATACATTTTACACATAGTCATATATATTATATATATAATAAAGCATAATTGGAAATATCATAAGCAAAAATTGAAAAATACAAGAATAAATACAAAAATCATATGCTAAGTAACACATTCAGCGTGAAAACAGCTTAAATAGAATTACTAAAATATAATAGTAAGTTTTTATAAAATTAATCAAATACTAAATGGAGAATAATAAAGTGAAAATACGAAACATAGCAAATAGATGGAAGATAATGTTTAATAGATAGTTTAAAATTCAAAAGATACATAGAATAAAAGGGTGGTTAATGGTAAAAAGGTTATTAATAGTTTATTTAATAAACCAATTATTGAATTTATTTCTTCTCATAATATTGATCATGTTTCCTTCTGACTTCAAAGATTTATTCACCACAATCCCACTCAATAAACTTTTTGATGTTATTATATTTTACTTTTATGATTTTGGTTCAGGATTAATTATTGATTTGAATTTTTGGAAAGATCTATGTATATTCTGGATTTACAATAATTATATTTTTTATGGAGAAGGAATTTATTTATAAATTAATAGTATCCTTCAAGGTTTAAAATTCTCAAGCTTATTAAGCAAATTAATTTTCACATTATGAAAAATCTTTTATTAATTACTCAGATGCCTTTTGCATATATATATATATATATATATATAGATAGATAGATAGATAGATAGATAGATAGATAGATAGATAGATAGATAGATAGATAGATAGATAGATATTATTTATAATATATAAAATAATTTTAACAGTATCAATAAACAACTAAAAAGACTGGAAAATATTCTAACTAATAATACTACTCCAATTAACTTTATTAAACACTATTTGGCTAGTAGAGCATTGCTTATAAGAGTGAAGTAATGCGTAGTTATAAGCTACAGAAAGGTCACCCAAGCCTTGAAGGTCTTATAAAAAGTTTGAATTGCCAATAGAGTTTGCAAAATTTATGTATTTAATTTGCGCTTAGTATTTATTTGCAGTTCTTGCAGGTTTGGAACTGAATTTGATTTTGATTACTATAAATTCAATAGTGTATTTTAGCAACTTTGAATTTAATATTATATTTTGCCTTATATTTTAGCTTGACATTTATTTCCTCTATATTTTGGTTGATAATTTGGTTTGACATTATTAGCATGGTTTTAGGGTGTATTGGCTTCATTAAGACTTCAATTTGGAGCCAGAGCAAAAAACCAATGCCAATGTCGTTAACACCCCCTGATGAAACCTGCCATGTTGGTACTTCATTCCATTTTATTTTTATTCTATGTTTCTTTTAAATTTTAAACTATCATATATTGATGACAAGTGATAGAAACATGATATAAATTAAATTATCAATTTAAGTGGAGCAAATATCACACAATATTTTCTTAAATTTATATTTATTTAACATATCAATTAAAATTAAATAAGAAAAAATAAAAAAGAGTAATTTACCTTTTACTTTTAACTTCTGTTCAATTATATCAGAAAATGAAAGAACATTGGTGTTTAAAATGAAAACTACATTAGGCAATGTACCTAAAATTAAAAGTGTTTGTTTCAAATTATATATTTTATTATTTATTCAAATATTTTAAAGGAATTCATTTTGATTTTACAGAGCAATCTAAAAATTCAAATCCTAATCAAATATACAAAATACAAGTAAAATTGTCTCAATATGTATCGAAACTTATTTTTCATAAATAAAATTAAATAAAAAATGAGACATTTTTTTAAAGAGAAACTTTTATATGAAAAAAAAAAAAGTTTTGAATTCAAATTGTGTCAGTTGCAATGACATGTTATATAAGCAAATACTAATAAAATTTTCTAAAGATGCTAATATACAGAATGTAAAGAAATATACATTTCAGATAAAATGTATTCTAAAAATTTAGATCATAACTTTGTAGAACCATGTACATTTTTAATAGGCCCACCTCAAAAATCTCTCTATGTTCAACAATGTTGTACAAAGAGCACAGAATTAATAAAACAAAAATAAGTGAAATACCAATCTATTGCCAGATAAATAGCAATCCAAATATATTTAAAATATAATTCTACATTAATCAAATTGAAAAAATTATAAGCACATAACAGATACTTGCATACCTAGATTAGGATTTTAATTTACCACAAGAAATTACAAAAAATTCTCAGATGATTGAGATTCATCATTGTCATTATAATTCAGTTCACATGAGTTAGAAGTATAAAAATGAAACTACCAACATATCCCTGAAAAAAAAACATTACTCAAATATAATGATGCAAAAAAGACAAAGAAAAGAAATTTTTACCACTAATAATAGCAAAATATTCCCCATCTAGACTACATTTTATCATATGAATACCACTCTTTAAAAGCTTTTCTTTTGATTTGTTGCTATCCAAAACTGTTGCAATACTTGTTGGTCTTTCATTAACAATTTCATCTGTAATTTAAAAAAACCTCATATTTTAAAAAACTAAGTTGTGAATTCCTTAAAATAAAAATTATTTCATATGTATTTGAAGATTCATGAGCAGTAAATTATAACACATAATAAGAAATAATTAACATACTTGAAATATTCCTTTTCAATAACTATAAAAAATTAGTTCTTGATCATAAAAATTCCCGTAATTCATTATAGATATTTTTATTGCTGCATTTAATATTCACTGTTGATGACATAATTCTACTGTAGTTAGCTTATTATTGCTGTATTTTCAAAATTAATGTTCTCTTCACTAACTAGTCAAATGTAGTAAATAGTCAAATGATTTTTCATGTCCCTTAGAATTAAAATAACACTTTTTAAAATACTCCAAGTCACCTACTTAAATTTGTTACAGAAGTACTAATGCACATAGAAATAATTCAATTAATTTTAAAAAGCCTACAACTCAAAATTAATACTGATGCTTAATAATAAAAACATTAATCATATTCATGATATTTAAAGATGGTTAATTAAAATAACATAAAAATTAAGATCTGTAACTTAAATACCAAAATTTTTAGTACTATTGTATAAATCCTATTATTATACAATGAAATATAGAAAACATGATAAATATTTAAGTACCTAATCAAAAATTTGTCAAAAATATTTAATAATTGTGCAAAATTGCAAAGTTTCATTTTCTAGATTATGAATATAAAAGGAACTTTTTATCATAGCCTATATGCCTACATATTCTAAAATGATTTATGTCTAATGATTGATGGAGTAAAACATTTTTTTTTAAATTGCCCTTCAAATCAGTAACAAACATTTTGACCCACACATAGCCTACAGATGACAATATCATCCTGAAAAACTCCACATTTGTCTAAAAAATTAAATCCATGAATAATTGAAAAAAATGTGATTAAAATGACACAGAAATAATTTTTTAACCTCGAGAAACACCCAATGTTTATGAAGCTAACAAAAGCACTCCATCGACTAAAGCTGCTGGGATTGGTTATTTGATGTCATATTTCAGGATTATCACTTTAATTGACATTTTTAAAAGAAAAAGTGTGTATTAATTCTTTTATTTTTTATGTGATAAATTTCTTTCAAATGAAACTATAAAGGTAGCCAAATGTTGCATATTTCATATTCATCATTTGCATTTGGGGGTAGACTCAATTGACTTTCCAATCTTCTAGGCCTAGCAGAATTTTATGACAAATATGCTTGCATCGCATCTAATAAAGATCTCAGTTTTCTGTAACAAAATTTCAGAGCTTTTCAATAATTCTGGCTATATTTTAGAATCATAAAATTTTTTGTCTTTATTTGACAAAGAGATTCTGTGCAATGATAAGTATTAATTATACTAGTAAGTTAATAAAATATTTTAAATAGTAAAGTTCATACAAATGATGCTTATTTTATGGGTAAATTGAACACTGAGAATACATGTAATTTAACAAAGGTATACAGCAATTATTTAATTTATACTTTAATTTGTACTTTTTAAATACAAATGTACTTTAAAATTTTTTTTATTTCTAAAATTTAACACTGAATGACACCATAACTAATAATCAATGTTAAAATAACGGTTTTCTCTTTTTAATAACTATTGCCTGTGACTTATTTTTCATAAATACATTCTTCAGAAAACTGATTTGCTTTAATTAGAATAATTCATAATTTAATCTTAGAACATATCCAAAATAAAAGCTGTTAATATTTTTTAAACTTATAGTTGTATTAGCTAAGAAGAAAAATTTGTTTCAGTAAATAAAAAGCTATTTTTCTTAATAAAATTTCAACATATAAATAAGTTTATCTTGCTCAATAAATTTTCTCAGACAGATTAAAAATTATTATATGCAGAATTGGTCACAAATATGTTATGAATAGTAAACTAAACATAGTTTAAGAAACATTAAACCTGTTTAGTTAACATGAAGAAAATTAAAAAATGATAACTGAATCATTAAAGCAAAATAAATTAAGGTAAAGAATTTACAAACTTATATTTGAAATAAAATTTTCACAAATTATTAAAAAATAATAAATAAAAATTATACAAAAAAAACTATAGCAAAAATTAAAAGAAAGTAATTTAGTAAAACACTTATTTAATAAAAAATAATTATATCAGAAAAATATACATACAAATTTCTAATTTTGAAGAAAAGTTATTAATTGCCATCTTTTCTGCATCAGGCACTTTTTCTACAGTTCTGTAGAAATTCTGAAAAATTAAATTATAAGCTATTTGAAATTAACTACGTGACAAGAAATATCAAAGAATAGAAAACTTAGTATTTAGAATTTAAAATAGTGGTAAGGAGAAAATGTAGAAAAAATAATTAAAAGTTTGAAAATTATAGTGAATATTTATTTAAATTTTACATCAAAATAATTACTCAAATTATTATTATAATCATACCACATATAATAGTTTGTCATTAAACAATCATTTTTTTGCAAGAGAGGACAATTTAACCAAGACCTACTGTGTTCAAAAGTAGAATCCAAACCATTACAAACATGCAAGCTTGAAATGGAAATTGGACCCATGAATAATTGAAATGAAGCAAGATACTGAATATGCCAGTGGAGCATATAATATAGAAATTACAAGAAACAATTTAAATTATTAATAAATTAGAAATATTTGTTATTTCATTGAAATTGTGCAATATTTCATAGTGAAAAAAGACAACACACTAGTAATTACTCTCAGTAATAAGAAAAATTATAAAAACATCATAAAAATAGACAGTAAAAACCTGAATTTCTAAATATCTGGGACTTTTGATATTAATTTTATTTTCAATTTAATTTATTTTATTAACAAATAAACTCCATGTAAATAATTCATTAAATAGGTCTATACATAATTATTACACAGTGAACATTTTGTAATTGTAACATCAATGTTCTATTTGTTATGATGTATATAATATATATATATATATATATATATATATATATATATTAATAAATTTTTATAAAATTAATCAAAATCCAAATGGAGAATAATATATTGAAAATACAAAATATAGTAATAAGAATAAAAAATGTATTCTATAGGGAGTTTAAAATTTCAAAAACACATAGAATGAAAGAGAAATGGAACGAAATACCAATATGGCCAGCTTCTTCATGGGGTGTTAACCAATCTTTCTTAATTCCAGATTTTAATCAGAGAATAGTAAGTTCAGAAGAGATTGGACAATCACAACCTACCTTAGAAAGATTGCCTGCTATTTCCTTACCAAAGAGTTCAACATGGAATGGAATCCAATGGCAGAAAATGTTATGTTAAAGAGAAATGAATTTTAATTTTACTAAGATAGAGTTACTTGTTTTGTTCCCAATGTGACCCAATAATTGAAATGTTGCAATGAACTGCATTTATTAGCAATGACTTAAATGATGTCATGTTTATTTTGGTTCAGTATGGACTCAATGCCTACATTGATCACAAGTAGTTTACATCTAAAAAGGAACTAAAATTCTGGATTACATTGAAATATGGAAAATTTATTCTTTAGAGTTTCAATATAGTTTGGTTGGTTGGGTTTTATGGTGCAAGGTCTAAATATGGATATGCTGTGCAAGAAGATTCAATGTAGTTTGCTACCTACGAAATCAAAAACTTTGCTGTTATCAGCAAAAATCTTAATCTCATATTTAAGAAATTTATTTTCCATGTCTAATTGTCTAAGATAGTCAGGTAAGAATTTCTTTTTATAGACAGAGGCAGAAAAATCGCAATTAAAGTGAACCCAGGATAAATTTTGTTACATATATGTCTGTTAAAGTAATCAATGATGAAAGTCGGGAAGCATAAGTATAAAGTTACTTGATACTTTCAACATCCATATATTTATGGATGTTGAAAGTATCAAGTAGCTTTATAATTATGCTTTCAAATTCTACAAAAGCTTTTGAGAGATTCAATAGAGCAGCATTGTATGTGGGCTGGAGATTCTGAGCACCTATAATGATTTTGTAGAAATATTTTACTTGGTCAACAATATTTAACATACACAAAAAAACATAATGCTGACAAGATAATAGGTTATTTATATTCAGAAAATTTAGAATCGAATTAAGATTGTATTATTCAAAATCTTGCTAGTTAAACCGGTTAGTGCAACAAGTCTGAAGTCTCCAGGGCAGCAATGATTCATATTTCTCATTTGATTGGGATGATTGTGTTCTCTTTCATTCTTGTAAAAGATGACCAGTCTTCCATGAACTTTCAAAATATCAAAGAGTGCTTAAAATATAAGTAAGATTTTTAAGCATATGGTCATGAAGACCAATTAGCCCAGAAAACTTACTAAGATTAATAAATGCCAATACTATGAGTAATTTCAACAGAGAGATTGATCCCCAAGATCAGAGCTGCAACAATCATGAGTAATCTTTCTGACTTTAAATCAAAATGAATTTGTCCTCATTCACAAAAGTGAGCATGTTTACCTGTTGATAGTAGATAGTAAGGTTATTTTCAGATTCGTTAACAACAAATTGCACATTGGTATCTGTTATTGAATTGCATTCATTATGTTGAGACTGTTACTTATTTATCAACTAAATGATTTTCCAAAGTTTTGAGTTCAGTATTCTTGCTTCAATTTTATTGCCCAATTTAATCCATTCAGTTTGCTTAAGATGTCAAGATAAATTTTATTATTTTCAGATATCTTGAGTAGTTATCATCATGATCAATAGTTTCCGAAAAATAATTTCTTCTCTCTAAAAGGCTCTAAAGTAGTAAGGTGTATAAATGTTTTGTCAGGGTAGTACTTATATCCCCAATCAAGACTTCACTTTTAGAAGAAATGTATTTAGTATATGTTTGTATCATGTTTTTTGTTCTTGAAATTTTTGACAATTATGGCTTCAATTATCAGTCAACAGCACCTGCCCAGGTCTTTGTCCAAAAAGTCTCTAAAAGAGGTCAAATCAGCATTATTGAAGTTCTTGAAGCTTTCTCTAGAGTGAAAGACCTTTAGCTTTATCCTAGATTCTATAAGAATCAGTAAATGGTCACTTCCGATGTTTCCCAGTACCAAGACCTTTGAGTAAATACTCATTACAGTATTCAAAGTCCTAGAAACGTTGTAACTAAAGGAAAAGTATGTATGTGTTTCATCATTGAGGGGCATGAATACATTGTCATCCATCAACTGAAGGACATCAGAAAATTTTAAAGTTCATTGCAACAACCTCAAAAGTTATATTTTGTATTTAAGTCCCTCTGGATAATACAGTTTTAGTTCATAAAGTTGGAAAAACTTTATAGGAAGGCATAATTGATAAGTAAGATGGCAGACACTAAAGATGCTTACAGGTTTTCCTCATCAACAGATATTAATACCCACTATTTCGAGATCAGAAGTATGATAATGCTTTGAGTGCTGACATCTTTGATAAAAAAAAAAACTCAACCATACTTAATAGACCTGTCTTTTCAATATATATATTTTACTAGCCATATTTCAAAATTCTATTAAACTTTAATTTCGTTTCCTGAATAGCAATAACTCAAGCTTAATTCATTTCTACCAATTTTAGTAATGATCTAAATTGACTCTAGTACAATTGTAGTCAGATTGATGTTATGCTGCAAAATTTTAAAGGTCTTCAAGGAATAAGGAGAATGTGATGAACTTATAGAGAACAAAACAATCCCCCTACCTAAACCTCGAATTCATCCTTATTTCATGAATTGCACATACAAAATGCAAATGAATATTATTAGTCACATAATTCATAAGGAGGGAATGTGCAGATTCTGTAAGACCAAGAAATACAGCACCAGAGGTAAACGACTATCTTAGCTCAATCTTGCCGGTAGGCATAAAGAAATGGCCTTCACACCTACGATGAACCGACCAGGACAATTTCCCGTGTGCTTCATCAATTCCACCCGAGGACACCTTTTTGCCACGATGAATAATCTGCAGTAGGAGTAGGATTAATTTGTAATAAATCAAAACACCATAACTACCATAAAAATATTAGGATTAATCACATTAAATCTATGGTATGGAATAGCACAGCAGAAAATAAGTTATTAAGAATTCATTCATTATTATTAAAAAAGTATATTACATACATAAAAATGTTTCCATAGTTTAAACTAGCATTCATTAGTTGTTATCGTTTATTTTTTCACTGTAAATAACATAACATAACATCAAAACATAACAGATTTATAAAGGTAATTTTCAAAGCATGTTAACTTTATTAATGGTGTTTAACACTATTTTATTCATTTTTAATTAAAGAAAACATAAATAGATATTTTTCTTGGAATCTGCAATGCATGCAAGAAAAATTTATAATGATAAATTAATATTAATAAATGATAAAATAATTTTGATTCCACATAATGGCAGACTAAAGACCTAAAACAACTGTAAGACACATTTATTATCCACAGTCTAAACGACCTTCTAAGAAGACTTTTCATAGATAGTACACTGCATTCATAGAATCACAAGGGCAGAAGCTAGGAAAACTTTTAAGTCTACAGACATGCATGCAAAATGGTTGAAATGAAACATTCATAGACCACTCCTCAAAATGTCAAAGATTAAACCTGGAATCTGATTAGAAAAGCATTATTCTGCCACAGTGAGCAAATGCTAAAATTTCGAAATGAAATTAATAAACTACATTTATAATTAAACTAGAACTTGAAAATGCAGCAATTACAAAAAAATATGTTTTTATTTGCTGACATCAATTTTGTATAGTGAAACAAATTTATAACATGTTGCAATACTTACAACGAAACTGAACTACAAATGCATTCTTTGGTGAAATCAAAGCAAAAAAAGTAAAATGACATAAAATATGATAATGGAGAGATAAAAAATGAAAAATAGCAGTTATTTCCATTACTAAAGATTTATTGATGTCTGAAATAAATTTGGAGATTGATCAATTTTTTCTTTGATTACATTTATATTTAAAATAATAAAATTTTCTGACTTAAATAGAAGTGTTTGATTTCACTGCTGCATAGATATTTTATACTTTAATAATAAAAATTATGTAAATATTAAAGTAAAAAAATTGTTCTTTAAAGTCTGATTTTTAATTAGAAATATTTCAGCTAACAATGAAAAAATAAATTATGAAAAATCATAAGGCTAAGGACAATTATTTGTGATCCTAATATCACAAAACATTACATTACATTAAAATCAACTAAAGTTATTTTTCAATAAAATAACTTCACTCATTAATTTTTCCTTTTCCAAAAGAAATTATAGTTACCATTTTAACAGAATTAATGGTCACAGGTAAATTTAAATTGCAAACTTCCTTAAATCTTCGATCTAAAATTGTAACCTGAAAGAGATTAATATTGCAAATTATATATGCATTAATCTTATGATAAGGTATATTTACAATCTTATCAAAATAAATTATAATAAAAATATAACTTTGAATTTTCAATATTACATAATAAATGAAACTTTAAAAATGTAAATATAATATGTGGCAATTTAAATTTCAATTATATCTTAATACACTTATGTTATATGATATATTTTTGAAACTAATAATAATCAGCACAATTGAAAAATGATCTAAAAGTATTTTCTTCTGAAATCATGACAATTTTTCACATTAACAAATAAGGCATTTTGAACATATAAAAAAATTTATGTTAATTTTATACAAAATCAATACAAACATATGTTTCCAAAATTAAAAGCTGAAAAAACCAAAAAATTTTATTAATTCAACAATCTGAAGAAGTACACAAGTTTCATAAGGTATAATTTGCGAATTTTTCTACCATTTGCCTTTATTTGAAACTTTTTTCTCTCTCATTTGCAAAAATAAAAAGCAAATATCTTCACGCAATTTAGATTTTATATGCAAAACCACATCTTTCATTTCTTGGGAATTTCTATCTCAAGAAAATATTTCCAAATATGTGCAAAATATTTTATTCTAAGCTGAGAATTATTTGATTTTAAGCCTTATATTTGATTCTAAGCATGCAAAATATTACATTTAGAATTATCAAATAAAAAAATTTAGATTTTAATAATATTACGTTTAGAATTATAAAATAAAAAACTTAGATTTTCATAATATTTAATACAATGATACATAAAAAATATGACAAATTTCTCTTATCCAAATGATAAATGAAAATTTTAATTGCATAATTTATAAAAAAAAAACTAAAATAAAATTTTAATTGACAACTAAATAAAAAGTAATTTTGCAAATACCTGCTTTGAATTATCTCCAATGAGAATGTAATTACTTTTTGAACTCCCACAAAACGATGAGATCCCTAGTACATCATTTGACTTGTTATATGTACTCATTAACCTCCCATCAATACCATAAAATAGCACTTTATACTAAAAAATATTTAAAATAATAAAAAACATATAAATAGCTATTGATATATAAGTTTGTGAAAAATTAACAGTTCTCTTTTCATATATAAGATCCTCAGAATAAATAAAACTTTCCAATAGTATGCAAATATGTTAATTCAAGCACAACAAATTTTAGAATTTGGAGTTAACAAGCTTGAAAATGACTAAATATGCAGTATAAAAAGCCTTTATTTTTTTTTTTTTTTTACATGAAGTCTTAAATTTACAGCACTTATGATTTGATAGATAAAATTTTAGAAAACCTTAAAATAAACAAAGAATTAAATATTTTTATTACCTTTTTATTAAAAAATGGTTCAATCAGAAAAATATAGGATTCTTACAAAGATATAGAACAATATAGTATTCTTTCAAAGAAATACAATTTTTCAAAAAATATGCGGTTTGAAATGAAAATAGTGAAATCATAGTTACAATATTAATTCTGAATCCTGAATAAAATGCTATTGATAAATTTAACAATTATTTATTCATTAATAACATAAAAAAGAGAGTTCAAAAATTTGATTTTACAGCAAGATTATATTTTTACAGATCAAGGAAAATGTTACAAATTATAATAATTATTAAAACTCTATTAGATTTAAAATTAATAATGAAATCTATATTTGTTCAATAAATTAAATATTCTAGAAGATAAAAATAACAATTTAAGATATGATTGCTAAAATACATTAAAAATAATATTTTTCACTATGTAAGCATTTTATTTTTATATATGAAAGAAAAAAAAAACATTCAAATATTTCTGATAATCATTGATAACAAAACTGGATTTCAGAACTAATAACTTATTTTTTGTTAAATTCTTATTTAATACATTTTTAGATCCAACTTTCTTTTCTATTTATACAAGTATATAAAATCTTGTTCTTATAAGGAACAATTGGAGTAAAATTGCATCAGGAATATTAATTTTACTTTGATAATATTGTAAGTAATCAGTGAAAAATGTTTTATCAATAAGTAAAATAGAAATGATAAAATAAAAATTATTGATGTTTTTTTTTTATAATTAATGAAAAATTATAACTGGATAGAAGGCAAATCAATTTTATGAATTCCACTTTCATAAATCTTGATTTTTCAATGTTTACAAACATTTGTGAATAAAAAATTTGATAAGTTCAAAAATGCATATAAATAATTAATGAAACACTATGTTATATAAAGTTAAAAATTAATAACTATATTTACTTCTGTAAAATCAGATAAAACTCCAATGGTTAAATCAGATGATAAGAAATAAACTCCTACTGCATTTTCAGTTTCAACAGGAAAACACTAAAAACAGGAAATAATTTATAAACAGAAAAAAGACTATGTACAAATTACATAATTTATAACTGTTATAAAAGAATAAATATTGAAAGTATAATTTATTAGTTTCCTTACACTAATTTTAATTTCGTGATTTTACTATCTGAATTTAATAATAATTATAATAACAGTAATATCAGGATAAATTATTACAATTAAAATCTTTTAATTACATTAGCATTAAATTTCTGATTATTATTTAGACAAAAAAGTAGAATTGTAAATAACCAGATTTTCTGATGAAAAGATAATTACTTTAAAATGGAGCCATTTAGTTTAAAATTGATTTATTATATAAAGGATATTGATACAATACTGGCAAATTGAAGCACCATGTAATTAAACGACATTTTTATGGTAAAAACAATAGTAGACAAGATTTATGAACAATGGATTCCAAGCCTTTGCAACATTAATGGTACCAAGCAGGCAAATTTTCTGGCCAAGGAGGCTTCAACATTACATCCACCTTGTGTCTCCTCAACCCTCTACAAAATCCCAAACGACTTCTCAAGAACAATATCCAAAAAATAATCTCCTCTCTTCAAGACATGGCAAATAGAAAGATTGGGTTTGTCTTCTTTATAATTAGACTCAAACATAGTTCTCACTTCTCCAAAGAGTTGAAGGAGTGGCATCTTAATGAATCATTGCTGGTCATAATTATCTTCAGGGTCATCTGTTCAGGATTGGACTTGCCAATTCTTCACATTATCCTCTCTGCAATACTGTGCCTATGACTGAGGAATACCTTTTTAATTGGACCTCCTTTCTTGATGTTTGTAGTTCTGGAGCTTTTAGAACCCTTTCTCATTCTGGTGCTGTCTCCATATTGTGTTGAAGTACAAGACGTCTTACATCTGAGCAGATGATGGTGGGCGTAATTTTTAAAAAATAGATTTATGAAAAAAAATAATAGTAAACCAACAATGAACATACTTCTCATCAGATTTTTCTTTACTATGTTTTAATAGAAATTTAAAATATAGTATTCCATAATTTCAAAATTTAAATTAATGGAAGTAAAATAACTTTAATTTAGTGGATTTCCTTATTGATTTTACCAATATAATTAATATATGCTTTTAACACACATATTAGATATAATAAATGATCTATTTGAATTAAAGTACTCTTTTCTGTTATTTCAAATTTTAATAAAATTTACATTTTTTATTTCACTTTTAATTTGAGGACACAGAAAATACTTTGTATGGCTTTATATCACTGTGATTAAAGAAAATGAATTATGCTTTTTAATCATTATATTGTGTTAAGTTTGAAATAAACAGAATAGTATTAATATATCCTACCAAATAATTAAAATTAATGATATAAACTTATGATCATACATTTATAATCATAAGCTATTTTGATGTTTTCATCAGAAATAGAGCATTATACAGTAAAATAGTCTCAAATATTCCTCATTTTTAAAAATTAGTATAATTTCTACACATTCTACTGTAATCATTTAATATAATAATTCAACACATAATTCCTGTGATACTTACTACATATTCAAAATAAATACACTGATTTTGAATAAGAGTGCTATGATTTTAATACAGATAGTGTGATACATTAACACTTTAACTGTCAAGTTATTTTGATAATTTGGGTACATAAATTGTCTTCTTTAAAAAAGAAATCAAATATTTAGTACAAAATAAAAATAAATAGCTAAAAAATTGATATTCTGAATTGCAAGCATAAAAATGTATATGTTTTGTAATTGTGCCTATTCACTTGAGGTTGCTGCCACATAGCATTGTAGTGGCAAAGTTCACTTCTAGTACAGCATTATTTCCTACAAATTAAAAAATAATAAGTTGATTATTCTGTAAAAAAGCAAATAAACATAAATTTTTAGTTGAAGAATCTAAATCTTCTATACAACCCTTCAAAGAACAGGACGCCATTTTGCAACAAAAAAAATGCTACACACTTTAAATATAAATCTTTTATCTTTTGAAATCTTCAGTAAAGTGCTGCCATCTATTGAATTGAGTGCAAATTAACTTTTACCGAGACAGAGTCATATATGAAGAAGAGATGAAGCAGAAATAAATTTCTCCCAATATAATTTGAGTACAATGAGGTGAACAGAAAGAAATCACCTTGAGTAATATCCAGAAGTGACATTTTAGAATACCAATACTGTGCCTACAAATATCTCAGGCATGACAGTTAAAAAGTTAATGTAAAATTAAGCAATATTGGTTGTGATAAATATTTATAATTCATTTTCAATAAATTTCACATATTTTTTTTAAATAATGATAAAACTTATGATGATTATTATATTAAATACTTTTTTTTTTATAAAAATAAACATTAAAACAAATTAACTATTTTTATTTATATTATTAATTTTTAATAACTAACATTTTTTTAAGAAAATTAGAGGACAATATGGCCATACTAAGATTGAGATTTGCATCTAAGTAAAAGAAATATTTAAAAATTTATTACATCACATATTTATATTTCAATGTTTAAGGGGTTTAACTGGATTGATTTAGTAATTGACTTGTACTACCTGCAGCTTTTAAAATCAGAAAAAATAATCAAAATTTTAAAGTTTTTTGATGAATTTTTGTAAATCTTAAAAAGTCTATATACTTTTCATCCATCTTAAGCTCATATATTATTCTTTTACAAGTCATTAATTTTACTGCTGAATAATCCGAATTATAAATTATAATACTTAGGCACATAACCTTTCATAAAATTTATAAAAGGGAGCAGTCCTCAATCAAATTTTTATAAAATATTAATTCTTCAAAGAAAGAAATTTCAAATCTCTCTTAAGCATATTTTATAATTGTATTAATTTATTTTATTAATTATATCTAATACCATATTTTTGAATAATAAACTTCCTATTTACATAAAAAAAAAGCTTTGTAATATTTATAGATTAATAATTACTTAAAATTTTAAATAAAAGACTAACAATTTTGTAAAAAAAAAAAAACTTTTTTAATGAAACAGTAGTTTATAAATTATTGTATGTTCATCATATCAAATTCATTTTTAATATAAAACATTGGTTTAATTAATGCATAAAAAAGTAAATAAATAATGGAAAAAATAACCCTTTTTTAGAAGAATCAGAAAGGGTAAATAAACATATAGAATATATAATTTTGTATAATTCTAAATGAACAATATCAAATTTTATAGCAAATTTAAAAAATATTTAGGTTTTTTTTTTTTTTTAAAATAAATTGTCACATTTTATTTCTATTTTTTAATTAGTAAAAATGCATAAAATGTGCAGTTGAATAATTCTATTTTAAAATTATATTTTGAGACACATTTTTTACATAAGTAAAAAATGCAAAATGTTTAATAATAAGAATAAGCACTACTTCAAAATAAGCTTTTGAAAATATTTATTAATTTTACAACTTTATGTATCAATAAAAAGTTAATCTGAATTTCCAATTATAACTAAACTAATTTTTACCTAAGCAAATATTATTTTAATTTCATACATAATATAAAAGAAATACAAATTATTTTTGTAACATTTTAAAAAAGAACAGATTTTACTCAGATAGATTTTTAATATAAATGCATTTGCACTTCTACACACCATAAAGAAAAAGCTATAGTGGGAAAGAACAGAAAAAGTATTTGACATTATAATGGCTAGATCAAGTTTTGTAAAATTTTAGACTAAATAAAAATTTCAAATTTAGTAAATTTATCTACATGAATTCCTAAAGTATCACATTATATGAATATATAAAAGTTTAATTTATAACAGTAGGTTTCTTTTGTCAGTCTACATTCACTCTTTTTACTCATGTTTAATTCAAGAATTAATTTCATCAATATCTATTCATTAAATTTCATAATGAAAAAAATATCAAAACAGTAAATTATAATTTAAATGTGAACTATACAATAATTTATGATAGAAAACAAAAACAAATATAAATAACTTATTTTCAAGTGACATTTTTAAAAAAATCTAAAATTGGACAGCTAGCTCATAAAACAACAAAATGAACACACAGCAATGCAATTGATTGCCATTAGCTACATCAAACAGTAGCTCTACTTGGTTTGACAAACTACTTCATTTGGCCAAATTTAATATGTTAAAATATAAAAATGAAAAAAAGAACCTCAAACTGTCATTAAATTTAACTTGTGTTTACATTATAACAATGTTTTCAGTTAATATTATCTAGAATAATATGAGTTGATCAGAAATGGAGGTAATAAAGGGAATACTCAGCTGATTTACTTTTCGCAAGAGATATATTTGGCTTTCTGTAATAGTCAGCTTTAAAAAGCCCAATTAATATATAAAATTATCCTAAGTTTAAAAAAAATATCATACAAGGAAATTCTGTAAAATAAAAAGTAAAATCCAATGAGTCTTAATGATCAAAATATACATTTAAAAAGGATCATATAATAAAATGTTCATAAAATATTTTAGTAATATTTTAAAACAAAAAAAAAAAAAAAAAACTTTAGGTGGATAAGTGAAAGAGCATGAGAATGACTATTCTATAATCACAAAGTGTGAGAGAAAAAGTTAATGACATCTGGAAAAAATACACAAGGTAAAGTAATAAAAATTTTATAAATATAATCTAAGATTATATATACATTTAAAATATAAATTAAAAAATTTTAATTTATATTTAATTAAACTAGTAGATGTTTACTTCATTTTTAATTTCAATAGAAATTTACCTTTAAACATTGCCAAGAATCACAGGAAAATATACCAATGTAATCTTCAAAGTCTTTACGCTGAATAATTGCCATATATTTACAGCAATTTGAAAAAGAAAAACTATTCTTGGAAAACTTTGCATTTTCTATCACAGTAAATCTGGGTGAAACTAATGACCATACAGTAAATTTAAGCTGCAAAAAAAATATATATATTTTATATGTAAGATAACATTTAATGTGAAATATTGTAAATGCTCAAAAAACTGCATTGCAAATGCTAAAAACTATGAATACAATTACAGTTATTACATAACTTTTCAATAACAACTAGACTATATAGAAGATAATAAAGTGGTTGAAGTAATCAAGATTCATTAAAAGTCTTGATGTGATAGCTGATGCGCACTTCTTATTTGTTAGAAGGTTTTCACAGTAAATAATTACATATAAAAATATTAACTATATTATCTATAGTCATATAGTATATATTAACTATATTATCTATTGAACATTCATATAGGGTCAAAAAAATTAATTTCAAAGCTAAATAATCTTCTAACTTTTTTCATTATTAATTTTAAGTCTTTAGGTCATAAACCTTTAATTTTTTTAAGTCATATATAAATCTTTAACTTGTGTAGTTACTTTAAACAAAATCAATCGGAAACTATTAAATGAATATAATAATGAAATTGTAATTTTTGTAATGAATAAGATTTACATTTTTTAAAGTAAAAACATTATTTCTTAAAACTAAATTTGAAGAATATCATTTAAGTTTTTATGTAAGTTCTGATCAAAAATTGGAAATTAGAATATACAGAAGTTAAAATGCACTTTTACTAGTAATTGGTATGTGCAGAAATACTTCTAAATAAAAACATTTTCAGGAATTCTAAGGCATATTTAATAAATTTTTTACAAGAGCTGCTGTTTTTAGAGATAATAAAAATATATATATACATTAAATCAAAAATTAAAAACTATTATAAAATTTCGTTCTTTTTTTTATTATTAATTTTTATAATACTCTCTTTTTCATATCAGAAATATTATGAATAACAAATTTTGATTAATTACAAATGTGATACTTTTTATATAATTTGAAGCATAAATGAAACAAAAATTAATAACAATATATAAAATAATTTTCTGATTCGAAAAAAATATTATATTATTGTGATGAGTAATTTAAGATGCTGCTCATATTGTATTAATCTTTTTGTCTGAAAAATAACAAAATAGTTAAATAATAAAATAGAAAAATAACAAAATAGTTAAATAAAGTAATAATTACAAATATTTTGGATAAAATGGTCATTTCTTAATCAACTTTAATTTTAAGATAGAAAAATCAATATACTGTGTTTTCCTATATATAATCTGCAAATTATGTGTTAAAAAAGTTTCAAATTTCATTGTACATATTGTGCCACGCCACAGATAATCTGATAAAAAAAAAACATTCTTTGCCAGAATTAGATTTTTTAATATAATTTTGAGTTTGTAAAAAGCTTTTCAGCCTAATAAATATTTCACTAAAATTCATAAGAAAAAATAAAATTTAATAAAAAGCAGAAGATTAATAAAATGTCCTTACAATATTGTTATAAAATGTGTCATAAAAAAATACTCATTCTTAGAAATGCTTTCATCACTTTCAGCATGAAAACTACGTATTCATATATCCACTTTCAGCTTTTCCACAATTAACTTCCCTGCTTCACTGTGAATCTAGAAAACTCAATGTTAGAAACCATTACAACTATAATGTCTTTATAGTTCTAAAACAACAAAAACATCTTTAAAGTTCTGAAACAATGAGAATATCTTTAAAGTTCCTGATGTCCCAAAAGAGCAATAACTTATTTAAAGTTCCAAAATAACAAATCGTAGAAACATTCCATAGTAGAGTAATGACTTGAGAAGTTACTAACACCAGAATACTTTGAATATTACGGTATTGTGGAACTTCTGGAAAGTAAAACATTATCCTAATAACCTATTTTCTCAAACATAAATTATTTATTAAACATTATTAAATAACTGTTCCTAAATAACAGTTCTATTCAATAATGGCCATCTCTAATTTTAACTTTAATCAGCATTAACCAATTATGTACAAGAACAAATTTGGTTCCTCTGAAAGATATTACAACTGCAATGGGCTAATATAACTTTGCACTCTTTCTTAACCCGATATGCTTCACATTGGAAAAATTCAAATTCATATATCATAATGTGGAAGCGAAAATGCTTAGGTTACACAACAAATTTTAAAATAAAAGCTACAAGGTAGGCAAATTTTAAAAAATGCTGACAAACGTGTTAATGTAACACAAAGCATGTGTACAAAAGAAAATTCATGCACAGTTCAAAAATAATACATTTCTTTCATTTAATTATTAAAAAAATAAATATATTTTATTTTTAAAATAAATCTAACCTCATTTTGAAAATTACTAAGAAAGAAAAATCTATAAGTTTTACTAAAATATTCTCAGACCTTGATCAATGTTGCAATTTCAATGCAGTTTATTAGACTTTGCATTGAAGTGGAACCAAACAAATCTTTTTCCTATTAAATATTTTTTTCTGTACAATTTATTATATTTTTAACCATACTGTGTACATTTTATTTTATTTGGCACCACATTATCAGTAAAATTCAAACTTTCACCAAAACATTACTGACGATTATATACAGAAAAATATGGTAATTAATGCTATAATTTGATTTACTTCAGACTAATCCGATAACTGTTTAAATATTCAATTGAATTCAAAATATAAGATAGCTATAAAAAGGAAAGATTATTATATAAATAAAATTAACGGTTTTAACTTTTCTGTCATAAAAGCACATAAGTCTTTCATATATATATATTTTTTCAACAGTACAAAAAAGTAAAATTTAATTTAGCTAAATTGATAATGTATAAAATATGTTATATAAAAACAAATATTTTTGTTTAAAATTACAAATTAAAATTGAAAATAAAAATGCAAAATCTTACATTAAATTCACAACTGACTAATAAATGTCTACTATCAGGAGACCAAGTGATTTTACTAATTTCAAAATAACCTTCACTTATTCTACATTTGTAGCTAGGATCATTGATGTTCCAAACCTAAAAAAAAGTCAGTAAAATTGAAAAGTAATGGAATATAAATTGCTCAAAAAAGCTGTAAAAGAATTTAGAATATGAAACATGTTCATTTTTACCATTTAAGAATTCAGCAAATATTAGATTTTGAGAAAAAATAATAATAATAAGTTCTTTTTAAGAGCTTACAAATGAATGGAAGCATTCACATATTATTAAAATATTTTATTGCTAAGCAAATATACAATTACAAAATACAAGAGGAACATGAAAATTTTACTTTTGACA
Source organism: Latrodectus elegans (assembly GCA_030067965.1). NCBI lineage: Eukaryota > Metazoa > Arthropoda > Arachnida > Araneae > Theridiidae > Latrodectus > Latrodectus elegans. Next base: position 67,473,751 of record CM057815.1, read on the forward strand.
TAAATGATTTGTAAAATAAATTATTCTTTTTATAATAGTAATATTTTACACTATTAAGAATCATAACAACTAAATATTTATTGCAATAATGAATTTTAACAGGTAATATCATTCTAGTTAATTAATATAAGGCCATAAATTAATAATGTAAGGTAAATTATGAATATTAAGAATGATTAAATTAGTCATTAATATATGTACCTGATTGATATATTTAAAAAATAAATAAAATAAAAACTTACTTGAATGAGATTTTGTTTGCACATACCACAACATATTAATTCTGAATCAGGGGACCACTATAAAATTAATGCACCTCAAAATTAGTATGAAAATTTATCTCATAAAAATCAGTTTACATAAAAATGTAAATATTGCTCTGTAAAACAACTAAATATTGGATATAATGATAATTTTATTTTGCCGTTTAATTTTTAAACTCATGGTTAAAAATAAATATCATACACCAGTTAATTATTAATTTTGTTCTAAATGTAGGGTATTTAATAATTAATCAATATTTGCTTTAAGAATATTAAAACTATCTTAATCTAATCGCTCCAAATAACATAATATTTATTATGCTAAATTATTAAAAAATACAAATTAAAAAGTAATCTCTATTCTTAATTTGGTAATATTTTAAAAATATGCAGATATTTTTGATATAAATATTTTATATTTATAATTTTTAAAAACTATTTCTGCATGTAATGTTAATGTTTTACACAAAATACAGCATTAGTTTTAAAAAAATTGCTTATGAATTAATTTTTAGAGATTCATTAAAAATGAGAGGTAATTAAAACTTTTACTTAATTATAATGAGCTAAGGCACATGTTTATTTTTGCTTATGTAAGAAAGAGTAAAAAATGGCTAAATATTCTTATATATAATATTTAAATGGCCCAATATACATACTGTGAGTTTGTGTATATACACATAATACATTAGTACAACACAATAATTAAAATTGACACAATAAGTATTATGTATAGTAAAAACCATCATTTAAATAGAAATAATTATTTAAAAAGATTAAATAGGAAAAAGTGAATTTTTTTTTTACATTTTTGTGCTGTATAAGATTATAATTCCTCCTATAAACAAGCCTAAAAATGTAATAATAAAATAAAAGGACAAGGAATTTAAAATAAATATAGCAATATTTTTTAAGTGAATTGTGAAATTCTGAAATATACAGTTTAGAATTTATAAATATGTTTATGTATGTATATATATATATATGCATGCATATATAAGACATTTTTAAATTATTATTGACAAACTTATTTTGTGAGATATAAAGATTTATTTTTCAGTTTTAAATAAGTTTAACACATCACAGAAATAAAATAGTATATTTTTTTTTATCTCTTTATATCTTTTGTCAAATTATTAAATTTTAAAATTATTAAAAGTTAAGTAAATGCTTTTAATAATTTAATTATATCTTTAAATTATTAAGTTATAAATTAAAAAATAAATGCATATCAGCTGCAGAAAGATTTTTTTAAAGAATTTTTTCTAAAAAGTATAAATACTTATCAGCCATTTTTACGAATTATTGTGTATATTTTGAAATTTTGTCACATAAAATTCAAAATGCAACATAAAAAAAATTATCTTCAAGTAAGATTAAAAAATATTATCTTTTAACAGTCTTGTATACCTATTCTAGACAAATCATGCAAGATGTATATTTAGAAATTTGTAATCTTAGTTATTGAATTATTCTTCAGAACTAGTTCAGTATCCCCATACATTGGCGAACGCGGCGAATTTTTTCGTCGCCAAAGTAAGCGCGCCAAGCTAACACGGGAAATTTTCCAAAATTCCATCGAAAAATAAGCATTTTAGAAAATTAAAAAAGGGAAATAAATATAAATGATGGACTTACTTGATATGAAGTTTAGCTAAAATGACCATTGGAATGTTTATTTCGACATTTTTTCGTTGTCACTAGTGTCACATTTCAGTTTTTTTTAAAAAAAAGGCATGCAAAAAATATTTTCTAAATATTTACACTTTATAAAATTTAAAAAAAGCAAAAAAAAAGGCATGCAAAAAATATTATTTTAAATATAAATTACTTTATAAAATTGAAAAAAAAGCATGCATAAAATATTTTTCTAAATATATACACTTTATAAAACTTAAAATTAGCATGCAAAAAAATTTTTTTAAATATATACACTTTTAAAGTAAATAAAGATAAAACACTAATACAATAAAAAAATACATTCAGAATTTAAATAAAATAATTACACCTTCTGCAAAATTTGGTACTCATCCCAATTAATTCCCGAAACGATTTCAACAAATTTATTAAAACAATTTTCATTTGGAGCTATGCAAGCTTTATGAAACATATACATTGCAAGGTAAAATTTAAAATCTGTAATTATTTATTGTATTTAACAAAAATGTAAAAGATAATAATAAATTAAATTAATAAGATAATAAATATATATAATAAATAAACCAAATAAAATGAAATAATATAAAAGAAATTGTAAAAAAAAAAAGAATTTACGATGATTAGATGCTGATGACAACGAAGCCCAACTGAGGGAAAATCCCTTCCAATTCCAATAGAAACATGGAACAAAGAATATTCTAGAACAATGAAAGTCGAAGTAAAATTTAAATAGCTGTAAAATTTATGTAAAACACAAGAAAAATGAATAGTGGCAATAAAAAAAAAGAAATAGTAACTAAAACTGAATTTGGCAACACTACAATAAAAACAAAAGCTGAAATCGGCAACACTACAAACTAAATAAAGGGCGCCAGATTTGGCGAGAAATTATATATGGGGATAGTGAACTTATACCATAAAGTTTCCTGAAAATGTGAAAAATACTCATGATTAACATTTCAATAAAATTATTTTCATAGCCAGAAAATAATTGAAATAAAAAAAAATTCCTTATGTGGACAAAAATTTTATTAAAGGACTAACAAAAGAAAAATGTTAATTTTAATAAATTAAAAAAAAACAAACAATGAAATAATAACTTAATTAGATTGTAGATAAAAATAAATATTAAGTAAGTACTCTAGTAACTCTATTGCAGAGATAAAAAATTCTTTCATATAAGCATTTACGAAAATGCTTAATACCAACAAATAAAATTAGTACATTTTGTTTGTAATGTTATGCTAAAAATACAAAATAAATTACAATTATAATTTAAATTTGAAATAATGTTTTACTCAATGTGGACAATATTTTTCAGGAACAAAATCTTACTTACTTTTTAATAAAATATTTTTAAAACAATATAAGAATTAAATAAAGATACACGGTAAGATTTATATTCCCAAAACTATTTCATCACTTATTTCTTATCAAAAGGCATATTTACAAGTAATAAAATACAAGTATAATAAAGAAGGTAACTTATTCTTCATATAATATTATACAAAATAATTTGTAGAATGTACTAATGATTCATTTTAAAACTACATTAAATCATAATAAAAATTTAAAAATTTCCAACTAATATATTAATCAGATTTTAAAATAAGAATAGCTGGGGAACATAATATTTAATTTGAATGTAAACAATATAAAAATTTGAATTATGTTAAATTTGTACAAAAAATTATAATTTACATACCAAAATCAAATCAATGGCATAGTCACAAATAAATCTTGTTTGAATTTCATTAGACTTCACATTTTTCAGAACTAACTGATTTTTAACAGCATATGCCTATATTTAAAAAAACATATCAAAAATATACTAGTGATAATATTTCTAAAAATACAACATTAAAATAAACCTTTGGAATTCTAACAAAACATTTTACAATTAAATAAGATTATAATAAAAAAATGCATTATTTCTTTTTAATATAATGAAATTTAAATTATAATTTTTTTTTAAAATCATTTTTAAGAATATATTTAAACAAATATGTATTACAGATACCTTATCCCCACTAAATTTTTAAAACTTAAATGTTTATTTTAAGGCTCTGATTATTATTAAATCAGGCTCCTTTAAATTATGTTAAATTTAGCAATAATTAGTAGTGAATGCCATGCACACATCTTAAAAAAAGTTTTTTTTTTCTTAAGGAACAATTTGAAACATTGTGCATTAAAAATTTTATGTATTTGTTTATAATTTGAAGTGCTAAATAAATCAAAAAGTAAGGTAAAAAATTAAATAAACACATTTATATATGAAACCATGTGTGCCCTAACTCACAAATATTCCTTTATACATTTAGCTACTACTGAATTATGTTTGGGTCACCAAATCAATAATCAATATGAAAATACCTGCAAAAGATGCTGCTTTTATCATAAAATCTTACAAGCTGGTACTGGTTTGTTTACTGGTTACATGGTTAGCACTGCAGTTATCTTGCCAACCTAAATTACATCACCTTGTGCAATATATGGTATACAAATGTATTTGAAATTTTAAATAGAAATAGATATGAAATTTGTTGCAGCAATAAAAGATTCCATCAGTTTTATTGCCAATGATCAGGTTTTGTAAATTTTCTCTTCAAAGTTTCTGGCTTGCATTTTTGTTTTAATGGTATAATCTTTCAAAGTTTGGTGAGTCTTGCGTAATCACTGATTGCTAAGCAAAAAATGAGTGTTAAAAATTTTTAAATCATTAATTTTTAATTCTTATATTTTTTCTTTTAATACATTTTAATGGTTATTTTAGTTTTTTCCAAATATGTTTCAATAATATTTAGTGATAACAAATATGCTCCGAATATTTTTTAATGATAACAAATATGCTACATTAATAATTATGTTCTATATATGATTATGATGAATTTTATTTTTTATACATTCGTTTTACAGAATTGTGTATTTCCAAAAACTGAGATGATTTTGAAATTCCATTTTAAAATTAATGATACTAAACTACCTGATTTCTAAAGTATATATTTCAAACAAGTAAAGGCCTATGTTATTTAGTTTTGGCATATGAATTTTCTCAAACTATGCAAAAATGATATGAAAGTATAAGATGTTATGAGATTAAATAAGTTATTAAACTTCTTATTCTAGAAAAAAAATAAATTCTTAAAAATAAGTCAATGTACATTAGTTTCTATTTAGATTTTATGGATAAATCATGCAATTAAAAGTCACATTTTACTGATAATTTTTATTTTATTGGGATTTTTCAAAAAAAAAAAATTTTTAGCTATGTGATTGTTTATTTTTTATTCTTAATTATTTAATACTATATATATATATATATATATATATATATATATATATATATATATATATATATATATATATATATATATCTTAATTGAATTAAAGTCTAAATTTTAGGAGCTGATATTGGACTAAACATGCCAGATTGGTTTACTGCACCAACATGCATTACTGTGATTTTATGCTGTAACCTGATGTAAGCATGTACAAGATTCATTTGAAGTTTTAGTAATCCTTCAAGCTTTTGCCATGCATTTTATTTTAAAATGGGTGCCCGGTCTAATTAAAATCCAAAATTACCTAAAAATGTATGATTGATGTTACTGCTTTGATTGTATTGCCAAGACAACTCTTGCTCTAGCTGGCATGATATTCAGTTATTTTATATTTATTTTGTAATATGTAATCTTTGTGAAATTAGTTTACAGTTATTATTTTTAATACTTCTGTAATAAGTAATTATTATGAAGTATTTTAAATTTTGATATTTGAAATCTAAAAATGCATGAAAAGGCGATTTTCAATGTTGAAGTATTGGCATGATAAACAAGAGACAAATCACTTTCTTATTTTAGAAATAGGTTTCTATAGACAGTTATTATATCCCTTTATTGCAATTGTTGTTGGCAAAAAATGTCAAACTACTGATAAAATGTAAAAACGAATAAAAAGTAGATATATGACAAAATAATAATGAAAAATATTGAAATCTATGACCAAATATAATTCAAAACTCAAATTCCTACACAGGTCAAAATATAAAAAACTATAAATAATGTAAAATACCATTTATTATCAAATGTAAAAGTAAAGAAACCCAAATTCATCTATTTAAAAAAAATAAAAGTAAGAATAAATTTCAAGTAATAAATCATTTTAATTGATTAACTAAAATGAAAACATTATAATTTAAACATAAAATTGATAATATTATAAATAATTGGAATAAAAACATTAGAAAATTAAATTTAGTACAACATTCATAAATAAAATCATTTTACATTGAAAAGCTTCATTATATCAAAACAGCGTGTTACAGCATTAAAACGCTACATTTAGCAAATAACAATTTTAATTTCATAAAACATACATTATAATAAAATATCTAAAAAATCTTCCAGCAATTTTCAAATTTTTAGATTTATTTTAAAAACAGTTAAGTTTCCCATGCCTAATTAGTTTCTATTTCCTGAAATATTATAATCAAATAATTCTGTGATAATTTAAAATAATGGGCATGATTAATCGTGCAAATATAAAGAAGATAGAAAATTAGATAAAATATAAACAGGAATAGTTTAAATAAGGAAAATAATACTAGAATAATATTTAATATAGTTAAAATTAAAAATGTGATTGAATTTCATTAAAATTGATTTTTTGTATGAATGATGTTTGTATTCATCATTTGTTAAATATAGTATAAGGGAGAAGCACAAATATTCCACAGCATGCAGAAATTTGATTTCTAGAACAAAACATCAATTAAAGGTGAACTTGCTACAAAGAATTGGATCACATTTGAAAGTAATTTAATCTCTCTTATTTTCCCAATGTTCCATAGCAGCATTTAACTTGATTAATCAAATATAATGAGAACTTATGTTTTGCCAAATAAATGATTAAAATAAAGCTAAGAATCAAGGGAAAACATAACTAAAAGGTGATTATTTTTATAATTACATAGCTAAAAACAATTCTGCATAGCTGTGGTATTTAACTTTTAGAGCATCATTAAATGTAATGGATTTTTAAGCAGATTTTATCATTCTTCTGGTGACCCAGATATTTTATTACGTATGGAAGATAAAAATATTAAAAATATTCAACAGCATTCCATTTTGGCACGCACACACAACCCCAGTTTATACTTAACAATTACGTCAACTTGAAACAATTTTTAATCACCAGAAAATGTTAAATGTGACAAAAGCTTCATAAAACAATTGTGCCAAGATTTCCACAGTAAAATAATTGGCTTTAATCCATGAATTTGATATTATAATACTATAAAGATTGTATTTATTTTTATAATTGCAAAATTAATACGCAAATATCTGAATGTGAACAAATGTAAGCATTTGGAGATAAATATGGGCCAAAACCATAATATATAAATTTTTTTATTAATCATTAAATTATGAAAACATGATAAACCTACTGTAAAATTCCCATTAGGACTAAAAACCATTGGAACATCATAATTATGCCTTATAAGTTCTGAAAATAAAACACTCTCTAAATTTTTAAACATTCTGAAACAAATTTAACTTAGTTACTGATCAGTTTTGTAATTATGTATTTAATTTTAGTTTAATAAAGCTTGGTAGCAAGTATAATAACATTTTTCACACCTATCAAGCTATATTTAACATTGGTGTCTAAATTCAATTTTTCCGGCTCAAATCAATACTCGCGTCAAACATGTCTCGTAATGCTGGAGAATTCGTTTTTAAAAAACAGAGCTCAGAAATGCCAAATTTTGGAGAGAGCACTCCAGTCCTGCAATAAATTAACATTAATATTTTGTAAATTTATTTTCACATAATTTTTCTGCTGTTAAAATGTAAAAATATTTTTTCTATAATTCGTATAAAAACATCTCATTAAAATAACGTAATTAAGATATTAACGATAATTTATGGAACATTCTTGAGAAATTAAACTGGAAATGAATTTTATATACTATGAAGAAAAAGTGAAAGCAAACCATAAAAATTCAAAACTAACTTTATATGAATAATACAGAAGGAAACTAATCAAGATGGACGTAAATATTTTGAAATATAATGGTATTTCTTCAGCAAGGGAAAAGATTACTCTGAAAGCTGATCAAATATGACACGATAGGAACAAGTACTTTATTGAATGCATTTATGGTGTTAAGATTTGATTAAATGCGAGATTATAAGAAAACTTATTGATTCTGTTTAATGTACGCAAAATGCGTGTCTATTAATTATTCAGCGTAATTTGCAGTAAAATACCTTTTTTTTTTTTTTGGCAGGCTATAACAAATAATAGTAATTCTGTAACAACAGTTTTAATCTTTATAAAGTTTTACATTAAATTTTAATTTTTTTTGTTTTACTTGTTACACTTTAAATTCTTATTTTCTGAAAACTTTCTTTAAATTTTAATTTTCATTACTAGAAATAACAGATACTGGGTAATTAAGGCTTTTCTCCCCGAAGACTCTACTTTACAACAAAGCTTCATTCTAAAAATCCACATAGTATACATGTATACCCATAAGTGACTATAACAAACAGGTTTACTATGGTTTATTTAATAAAATGTTTAAAAAAAAAAAAAAAAAAAGGAGCGTGGTATCATTGGTTATTAATACTAATTATGCTAGAGTTTCTAGAATTTTAATTATTTTGTAAAACTTTTTCTGCGACACAAATATGCTTCAAACTTTTATAAGATTAAAACTTTGTGTATTAAAAGAATTTGTAATGAAAGTTTTTCTATCAAAAATTTTATCTTATCTATCAGATCTTATGCTATCTATCAGAATTTTTATTTTTAAATTTTGATCTTTAGTTGATTTTGTTATATTTTAAATACTTATTTCCAAAATACAATTCTTCTTCTTTAAATTTTAATGTATGTAAACTTCGTAAATTTCAAATCTTTGTACGTCTTTTTCTATATAAATTTATTTAACATGGGAATGACTTTTCTGTCATGTAAAAGTTAATTTATATATTTTTATATAATGCAGACTTTTTATACAATATAAAATGAGTGCTTTATACAATATACAAAATAAGCTTTTAAACTGTAAAAAAAAATTTATATGGTATAAAGTATTTTCAATCAGAAACAGATCCATTATCATTAGTAAAATTTTGTCGAATATTTGAAAATCTGGTTTTAATATTAATCATTACTGCACTAAATTTTATTAGTTGTGAACTCTGTTATACAAAAAATAAATTTAGAGTTTATTATATATATATATATATATATATATATATATATATATATATATATATATATATATATATATATATATATAACAAAATTAATTTATCTGTATGACAAAATTCACACAAACTTTTACATATGTTAAGCATAGTGACTTAGCACTCCCAAGGTACTGGTCCGAGGTTCGATTCCCAGGCTAGGTCAACTCAGCCTTCCTCAACAGTGGATCTATTGACTGAGTAACAAGCATGCTTAGGAACTGAACACCAGGGATTTAGCTTTGGCCTGACTACCTAACCGAGACTTATGCTTCGCACCCCAGGGTCCTCGGTTACAAAAAGAGGTATGGGCACTGTACGCCTTTTCCCGGATATTACAGCTTTGAAGTCGGGATACTAATTTAGTTATCAATTAATTTTTAACATTTAAGAAAATTGATCGTAATGATTTGACAGTTCCATAATAAGGTTTTAAAATTTTTTAAATGTATATTTTCTATCTTGCTAATCAATTGAAGCAATTAAACATTTTTACTACTTATTAATTGTGCATTATCTTATTTATGAAAGATTCTACAAATTGTTCATCATTAGGTATTGAACGTATACTGTAATTTATCTTAACAAATTTTCAAAAATTCTATAATATTACTAACTTTACAAACTTTAACTATTTATTGCAAAATAATATTTGGGTAAGACTTTACACGCCTAATTTAGGATCAACGCACCTGATTTTTCGCAATGATATCTTTTTAAGCATTTCATTTACCACAGATTAAACAGAAAATTTTATTTCATTTTTTTTATTTCAGAAAAATTCCTGTGAAAAACAACTTTAACTTTATGGGATATTTCGCATTTAAAATAGATTTTAAATTATATCATTAAAACCATTAATGCAAACAAAAATTATTTTTAGTGTAAAGCATTTAAATCACAAAACGTAATAGCTTATAATATTTCATTTTTATACCATAAAACCAATTTTTCTGATTCCAAAATTAGAAGACTTTTGCTTATAAGTCTTCATCTCATATTAGTTTAAGTAACTGAATCATGCCATAGCATTATTAATGCAAATATCTGATGAGCAATGAAATGCTAATACAGGCAACAAAAATATTTTGCAAATTTCTTAAATCAAAACACACATAAATTCAAGTAAAATTATGTATATTTAATGTAATGAGAAATTTTCAACCAAACAATATATGTTATATTATTGAAAATAATTTTTTTCTCAAAACTGATGCAGTCTATATTGATCTTTCAAGTGTTTCATTGATTCAAAATGTTATCAAAAATTACAAGTGCTAAGATAAAAAAAATTTAACTGCTATATCGCTTAATTTTACTTAAAGAAATTTTCTCAACAACATCAGTTATCATAGCAGCGAAAATTTTATTCGTATTTTTAATGCATTTAATAAAATTGTTTTAAGGTATTAAAATATATTTTATTATTATAATAAGGACTCATTTTTATTAAAATTAAAATTTATTTCTCTTAAGAATCATTTTGGAAGAGCTGTTCATGCAGAAGGTTTTTATCTTTCAAAAAATTTATATTATTTAAAGACGATCTTATTTTTTAAATTTTTACAATGCAAAATGAGAAATATGTACGATTTCTTTATAAATTTCTTGAACGAATTTTTCAAGTTAAAAAATTTGTTTTCTATGTAAATTAAACTAATTAATTAAGAAATATATTCTGTATGCTTAAAACATGCTGTAGAGGCAGCTAAAACCTGTAATAGGATGTTATCTATTAAAGAAGAAGATTCTGTATGTTTAAGTATACGGAAAAGAAAAAAAAACATTTAAAAAAGAAAAACATTCATAGGTTTTTAATTTCTACCTTTTGAAAAAAGAATTTTTCAATATAAGGGGCGAATGTAAAGCCAACAAAATTACGAGAAAAATAAAAATTATTTCCCCAAACAAAAACATTTAAATATTAAATAAATTACTTTAAATGAATAGTTTAACTTAATATTTAATTTTCAAAACTCTACAAGCATATGTTAATAAATATTTATACCAGCAAAAATATGAACTAAATATTCAAATTGAAAGAATACATAGTAGACAGAAAATATAACTTACGGCAATAATATTTTAAATGTCAATGCTCCAGATTTTCAAAAGTTTACATTTTTTTCCCGATGAAACAATGTTTTGGAAGAAACAAAATACTAATCATGCGAACAATAAAAAGGAAGGAAAAACTATGTGTTTTCTTATAATGTGGATGCAATTAGTTCTCGATCCCTTCCATTTCTGTTCCAGGAAGACAATTCCCTACGCGGCGTACTATAGTGCTATTTTATGAAAATTTTCCTCCTGTATTTGAAAGTCAGTCTGCTGCCCGAGATAATATTTTTGACAAAGAAACCGCTAATATTAAACACGTTTCAGCAGGAATTTTCTCACGTGTGTAACGCGACGCTAGACTGAATAGCTACAACAGTATAAAAGCCTACGATAAAAAAATACAAGGGTTTCATTTTTATTTTGGGACAACGAATAATACAATTTCACTAAGTCTCAATAACTACTGAAACTGATATTTCTATATCGCTTCTTGATAACTTAAGTAAAATCTGACTTTTCTGTTATTATTAGTACATTTGAATTCTTACAAGTTTCTATTAATAATATTTCAGTTATATACATGAAATTTTCTTTTTTTGCGCATAATTATTTATTACGTTATTATAATCAAAATAAGATTTTCTGATTTTTATCATCAAAGGATATCAAAAATATTAGTGAAGTACTGCTTGTTAAATAAAATGATTTAATCAGTTATGAGAAATTAAAAATAGCACGTCAAATAATGTTTCAAAACACTGAAATTTCGACAAAAATCTTTTAAGTTTTGAATATTTGAATAATTAAGAAGGGTCCAAAGGAAGTAATACTCATTGAACATTTTTTAAATTTTTTTTATATTAAGTAAAACTTATTTGTTTTGTTAATATTATTGTAAGACTTTTTTAATATATAATTGACTGAGATAACCTATATAACAAATAAGCCATAAAGGGCATTGTGAATCTTGGCGTATTTACAAAATTAAATAGTGTCTTTCATAAACTTACTCTTCTGTAATTCCCCTAAGTAAATAGATCCAAAAATTACCATATAAAATTAACACAAAAAATTTGGTAAATAACTTTATACTAAAATGAAAACCTCTCATGTGCATTAAAATGGATATGACTAATCCAATATTCTTGAAGTTTTATATGAAAAAAAATTAAGTATTTTCGTTATTTACACATTTACAAGATTTGTAATTCAAAACAGTATCACAAACTTTGAGCAAAGTATGAAACTTAAAAAGGAATGGATTAAAAGAATGAAAACCGATAATCTAACTAATTAAGAAATGAAAATCGAAAGCATGGTGAAAAGAACACAATTTTTAAAAAGAATTAAACCATGCAAAGTTATAATTAATAAAGAAATATAAGAGTAGGAGTTTCGTTTATAGCAAGCTCCTGCAGCTCTTCCTCAATTTTCAACAACCTCTTCTCTTTTCCAAATCTGATTCTTCTCCCTGGAGTTTTTTATTTTTCCTTGGACATGACACAATAATTATAAAATGTAAGGTTTATTTCTCCGAATAAAACTGATATTATGATAAAACTAAGATCGAAATTTTCTGAAAAATTGTGTTTACCTTTGAAATGATTTGGTGCCCCTCTGCAAACTGCAACCGGGGCATGATAACATCCCCCCACAAATACACCGCTGGCATCCACACAGTAGAACAATGCTTTTCAACCTTTGTAATATCACCGTCACATTCTGAACTCAACATGCTTTTCAGTCGATAAAAAGAGAAAAAGTAATGGACATTTTCTATAATGCCGTATAAACAAAAAAATGATAAGGTTTGATAAATATGCAAGACTATTTGTATGTATTATTTTTTTTTAATAAACATACTAAGAAATCATACACCCTTTCTTTAAATATAATTTTTAGCTTCTCCAGAATGAATTAACCGATCCCCCCCCCAAAAAAAAAGAAAATTTATGGTAAATCAATAATCGGTTAACGAGCAATTCCGATAGCGAATAGTTGGTTAGTTGGGTTTCATAGAGCAAGGTCTAGAAATTGACATGCTGCACCAAAAATAAGATTTTTATTAAAAAAATTTCAAAATCAAAGCAAAATTAAAAATTTTTAAAAACAAAAATCAGTGTAAATATAATTTTAAAATCTGGTTATAAAATATAAAAAGAGAAAATAATCAAAAAGATATATTTTTAAAACTTATAATATAAATTAAATAAAATGTAAGAAACCTATAGCCCTCAAAAATGTGAAACGGTTTTTATGGAGTGGATCTCCCAATAAATCTAATAAAGTTAATATTATTTTTAAAATAATATAAACGTAAATGGTTAAAATCATGACCATAAGATTAAAATATGATATACTGAGAAAGGTTCATCACACGTTTCACCCCACGGATTCAACTCACTTAGAAATAAATGCCTATGTGTGAAACGTGTGTGACCGATACCAAGGCGAGTCAAACGGACATTAGCACTTCGTAAGGGTAAAATTTATAATAGAGTGATAGATGAAAATACGTCATGGAGTTTGTTGCTGCCCTGCAGGTTCCATGATTCCTCCCATTAAGAATATATTACTTTTTTGACACCCTTTCTCTCATCAGACAAGGAAACACATAGCAGAAGTGGTCCGGATGCAACTTTAGCCATTGCATCAACTTTTTCATTGCCATCGAGGCCCACATGCCCAGGGATCCAACAGAACAATATATCTTAACCTTAGCTAGCAAGGGAATCTAATTGTTTGAAAATTCTATATACAACTGGATGACATAGCAGATTACCACACCTCAACACACCCAAAACACTGAAACTGTCAGTGTATATACAATGTTTAAAAGAATCACTTTTATTCACGTGCTGGAGAGCATATTCAATTGCAGTTGCTTCATCGGTGAAGATGAAGCAGGAAACAGGGAGGCTGCTGCTAAGGACAACATTTTCAGTAACTACAGCACACCCCACATGTCCTGCATTTTTAGAACCATCAGTGAAAATTGGTGTGTACGTTGTATACTGACAGTGATGTGATGAATATAACTGTTTAAGAACAGTAATAGCTGTATTTGATTTTCGGAAATTATGAAAAGGATTAATTATATTGATTTGTGGATCATACCAAGGTGGTTTTGATAAAAAAAAAAAGTCCGTTTTAACAAAACGGCCGACATGTAGGTCAGACAGATATAGATCAAATTTAGTTCTTGGGGAAAAAGGTGGGATGCTGTAACTACGAGCATCATATAATCTTTTAAGTGAAGGAGTAGGAACCATAGAACTTATATAAAGGATGATGTGGCATGATTTTACAATAGTAATTGAGAGACATCTGCATTCGCGCACGCGTTGCAGGTCTAAAAGCAATTGTTGGCATTAAGGCTCTGGACGGGTGATGTGCGGAATGCGCTTGAACTTATTTCCAGAGTAGAATAATGGACAATGTCCAGTCTGCGTAAAGCAGACGATATAGCTGATCCGTAAACAACACAATCATAGTCAAGACAAGATAAAATGACTGGCTTGTAATCTCGGAGAAGTGACTTGTGATCAGCACCCCAAGATAAATTTCGTAAGCGCCTTGAAGAAATTAAGCGATTGCACCCACTTCCGCAAATATAATACATGCGGAAGAAAGGTTAGCTTACGGTCGAGTATCACTTCAAGAAATTTTACCTGATTGACTACTGGTATAGGTGTATTGTTAATGTGAGATACAGGATCATTATGTAGGCTTGTCTTTCTGCAGAAATGGACACAATTGCTGTTAATAGGGGATAATATATGGTCTTTCTCAGCACAGCACACCACGCTGCCAATTTATTAACAGGTGTTTGTAGATGTCTCTGAATTAAATGCATGTTTGACCCTTCACAGGATATTTGCAGGTCATCTTCATATAAGGTACAATGCACAGAAGATGAAAACTGATGAAGTTCATGCAACTTATATGAAGATTAAAAAGAGTGATACTTAAAATGCTGCCCTGAAGTTCTTCGGGTTTGTTAAAAGTATTGGAGAATGTTGAACCAATACGAATTTCAAAACATCGGGTGTGTGAAAAGTTTTTGAATAAATATCGGCAAATTAAATCGAAAGCCAAAATCATACATCCTACGGAGAATTCCATAACGCCACGTTCGTTCGTAAGCCTTCTCTATGCCGAAGAAAGTGGAAACCAGATTATTCCTACGCAGAAAGGCATTTCGTATCTACGTTTCTAATAAAATGATATTATCAAAAGTGGATCTCCCTTTACGGAAGCCTCTCTGATTAATATATATGCATTTATTTTTTTCTAAGACATTTAGGAAACGGGCGTTGACCATACGTTCGAGATTCTTACATAAGCAACTCGTCAGACTTTTGATCGATAATTTGATGGAAAGGAAGGATCCTTACTTCCATTAAGGACCGAAATACTATAGCTTCGTAGCAAATGGATGGAAATTTATTTTCCGTCCAGATCCTATTAAATAAAATCAGTTAATTCGATAGGGAATATGGACATAAATGTCGAAGCATTTGATAGCTAATTACGTCTGGTCCTGAATTGGTGTAATTGACCTGTTGTAATGCTCTTTTCAATTCCAACATCCGACATTCACATTTGTAAGGCAAAGCTTGTCCATGTTTAAACGAATTGATGTTCGTTCAGCACGTGTCGCTTCAGACATGGGAAGCTCATACTATGAAATGTCAGTATTTAATCCTTAAAAATAAAGGACTGTAAGGGTCGATACTGGAGACGCTAGCAAAGGTTTCACCAAGGACGTGAGCGATATCCTTTGGAGAAGAGTATACAGCAACTCCGGATTTCAAAATAGGAATCGAAAATCCTCTATATATTCCATTGGCTACTTTCACTTTTCTCCACAGCTGTTTACTGCATGTGGCGGAAGTAATTGAGGATAAATGGCGAGACAAGGATTCCTTCTGACTTCGACGACAAGTCCTGCAACTTAATGCTTTTGCTCTCTTAAAGACGCTGTGATTCTCCATTGTGGGGTATCTTCTAAACAACCAACATAACTTCCTCTGCTTCTTTCAGATGTTTTGAAATTCATCATTCCATCAAGGTTTGCACCACCTGTGTGGTGTAGGGGAAATTTTACGTACTGATGCATCAGCTGCATTAGTAATTGTTTCAGAGACTGCACACACGGCATCATCAATATCATCGATCTCAACTATCTCATTACCAATAACAGCCAATTGTGTAAATAATGTCCACTCTGCCCGATTGACTGTATGTTAGTAAGTAGACGTTGTCCTACACTACTACCTCCAGTCTGGGAGATAACCAGAGGAAAATGATCGCTATTATGCAGATCATTTCCTACAGCTAAATTTAACAATGGCAGAAGATATGGTTAACTAATGGCCAGGTAGAGAGAATGAAATATTCTTGTGGGTACGTGAAAATATGCCTTCTCGTCATTAATTAAAATATTATATCATATTAAATAAAATATTAATTTAAGTATACAGTATCAGAAAATATCTTTATAAATAAAATATCTTATAAAGATATTTTCTGATACTGTATTTACATTAATATTATTTTTAAAGATATATCATGTATTCAGGTATTCTGCAAGAATCTGAATTCTCAAGCTTTCAAGCAAATTTGTTGTAACAATACCATGACAAATTATATTATTCATATGTCTTTTGTGCCTTTAGATATATTGAGGATTTTATAATTTTTATTAAAAAGAATTTGATGAAATTTATCGATGATTATTCTGAGAAATTAAAATTAATTAAAACATATATAAACAATTTAAAATCAGAATTTATGTACATGCATTTAAAAGTAAAAGAACATAATATGTATACTAATTTTTATGTGACAAAATAAATTTAATATGATTTCAAAATAAATTTTTTTTTCGAATTATTAAACTTTTATTAAAATACACAAAAATGTAATTTTTAATCAACTGAATAGAATAAATTTAATCTGTAACAATATTTAAATAATATTAGGAAACAAATTAAACTTTTAAAAAAACAATTAAATACTATTCCAATAAATTTCACTAAACACTATTTGGCCAGGGGAACATTGCTTACAAGAGTTACTACATTTATACATGTAGACATATTTTTCTTAAGAAACTTTAATCAAATCAATATTAGCATATATTTTTATATAAATTATTGGATTCTATTTGTTAATATTAAATAATTGAAACATGGGTTTAAGTCCAAGCATGCAGCTGATTTGAAAAATTGGTGGACAGAGGAAAAAGATTCAGTTCGTACTTTATGAAAATCAATTATAATTTCCTTTTCATAATTTTAAAAATAAAAAATCTATTTGACAAAATAAAATAATTAATCATTGCTCGAATTCAGTTACTTTCAGCATTTTTTTATAATGAAAATAGAAAAACTAGTTTTCCCTTAATCTCCCAAATAAAATTGCAATGACTTCATATAGTTATATTAATCAGTTAATAAATTAGACAATTTGTTTGATTGTTTATTAATTGAATTACTGCAAGCGTTATTTTTTTTTAAATGAACAAAATGCTTCTTGTGTTATGGAGCAAATTCTAAAAGGAATAAACTAAAAAATATTTTTTTTTTAATTTTGCCTCAACACATGTAAGTGAAAAAGAATTTCCATATATTCTACTGAATTGTGCATTCATTCAGATTTTTATTATAATTTAAAGAAGACTAATTTAACTAACCAGAAAAATGTGGTTATGTCTGTGTAAAATACAATTGTAATTTTTATTCCAAATTTTAATCTATATTTCCTTAGGAAATGTTTAAAATAGAATGACTTCTATTTCTAACTGTACATGAAATTTTGTTAATAAAGAATATATATTTAAAAAAAATGACTTCATATTGAGTTTGGTAACAAAGAGAATTTGCAACTAAGACAAATAAAATTTTCTTAGCAGAACATTCACAAAGTAAACTATAAACACGTGTTGATTTCTTTCGATGATATAGGCTAATGAACACCGCCCCCCCCTCACAATTTAAATCAATCATCATAATGACACTGTTATGACACTATTATCAGAGAAAAAGCGAACACACGTCTCATTATAAATTAGTGGCTTTTGTACTCTTGAAAAGTGCTATGGGGGAACGATTTAGCTTTGAGGTGAAAGCACAAACTATGCTGCCACCACAAATTTTAACAAGATTTTCCATTGAACTTGAGACGGTATAGCGGGTTAACCAACTGAAATATTTAATATCATTGTAATTTCTATTGATAGTAAGACAATTTATTAATGTAACTACAAATTGTTGATCATTAGAGGTTGAATGTACTACACATTTAAAAAATAATTTCTTAATTTATATTCATAAATCAGAATCCTTTATTTTTATAAAAAACTTTACTAATAAACATAATATTTAAAATATATTATTTTCATTTTGAAACCGCACAAAATCAACTAAAATCTGGAATACTCATTACTAAATCTTCATCTGCTATGAATTTAAAAAATTAAATGATGTCATAGTATTACCAATGGAAACACTCATGCAGACAACAAAAACATTTTGGATGGTTTTAAATCAGAAATTACAATAAATGTCTCCTAAAACGCAAATTTAAATAAAATTATCCAACTTTATATATTTATAATGAAATGAGAAATATTCTTAGCAGAAATGTGTAAACTTATTGCTATATATAATTTTAAAAATTTTTTTCCGAAGCTTTTTTTTTTATTTTTTTTTATTTTTATTGATTCAAATTATTACTATAAATTATGGGTGCTCAGATAAAAAAAATGAGATTTTAGCTTTACATTTTACTATGAAAAGTTTTCTCAATAGGTTATTTTAGAGGTGAAAATTAACCGCATATTTTTGATGAGCTTAATGAAATTATTTTCTTAAAATACTGAAACATGTGTTTCTTTATTAAAATAAAATTTTATTAATATTATTATTTATTAAATATCTCATAAAAATTGGAATTTTTACCATAAGCCAAATATTCTCGGTACACTTTTGAGTCAAATATACAGTGAACAACGGCAATGATTTTAATCATATTAAGTTTCAAATGAGATTGTCAGATTCATTAATTGAAAATTGTTTTTGCTTAGTAGCTGAAAGTAAATAAAATTAAATATTTATGAAATATAGACCTATAATAATTTCTATTATTTAGAATTTCTTTCTGAACATATATTTCATCAAAAAATCTTTTTTTTTTTTTAACATAATAACTATAATTTAAAAGTAATGCAAAAATATCATTGATTAAAAATAAAATTTTAGTATTCATATATAAAATATTTACAATGTTATAATATTGTCTAAATATATAAATGCTATAAGCAGTAATAGTTAAATAACTACACTACTGGCCATTAAAATTGCTACACCAGGAAGAAATGCAGATAAAATGATATTTATTGGACAAATATATCATTCTAGAAATAACAAGTGATTAAATTTTCAAAAAATTTGGCTGGATAGATCCTGAGAAATCAGTACCCAGCACAACCACCTCTGGCAGTGATAACAGCAGTTATACGCCTGGGCATTGAGTCAAACAGAGATTGGATTGCATGTACAGGTACAAATGCCCATGCAGCTTCAAGACGATGCCACAGTTTATCAACCGTAGTGACTGGCGTTTGGTGACGAGCCAGTCACTCGGCAACCATTGACCAGACGTTTTCTATAGGTGAAAAATTTGGAGAACGTGCTGGCCAGGGCAACAGCCGAAGATGTTCCGTATCAAGGAAGGTCCGTACAATACCGACAACATGCGGTCGGGCGTTATCCTGCTGAAACGTAGGGTTTCGCAGGGCTCGAAAAAAGGGTAGAGCCACGGGTCGTAACACACCAGAAATGTAACGTGCACTGTTCAAAGCACCGTCAATGCGAACAAGATGTGACCGAGATGTGTATCCAATGGCACAACATACCATCACGCCAGGTGATGGGCCAGTATGACGATGACGAATGCACGCTGCCAGTGTGCGTTCACCACGATGCCGCCAAACACGGATGCGACCTTCATGATGCTGTACACAGAACCTGGATTCATCTGAAAAGATGACGTCTTGTCATTCGTGCGCCCAGATTCGTCGTTGATCACACCATTGAAGGCGCTCTTGTTTATGACGCAGCGTCAAGGGAAGCCGCAGCCATGGTCTCCGAGCTGAGAGTCCATGTTGCTGCAAACGTCGTCGAACTCTTCGTGCAGACACTTGTTGTCTTCCAAACGACCCCGTTTCTTGATTCACGGCTCGTGACGTGGTTGCACGATCTATTACGGACATACGGATAATATGCCTGTCTTCTCGTCTGCTAGTGATAGGTGGCCGTTGAGATCCCGTATGGCGTTCCGTATTACCGTCCTGAACCCATCGATTCCATATTCTGCTAACAGTTACTGGATCTTGACCGACGCGAGCAGCAATACTGCGATAACATAAACTGCAATCCGGGTACGTTACAATTCGACCTTTATGAAAGTCAGAAACGTGCTGGTACGCATTTCTCCTTCTTACACGAGGCATCACAACAACTTTTCACCAGGCAACAACGTTCAAATGCAATTTGTGTATGAGGAACTGGCTGAACAATTTCCTCATTTAAACACAATGTAGGTGTCGATACTGGCGCCTGCTTTGTCTGAATGCGCTGAAAAGCTAATCATTTGCATATCACAGCACCTTCTTCCTTTCGTATAAATTTCACGTCTGTTGCATGTCGCCTTCTTGGTGTAGCAATTTTAATGGCCAGTAGTGTATGTATAGTTGATTTGACATGACAATTAAACATTAACACACTGTAGAATATTTTAAATCAGATTAAGGATATCAACAATTTTCAAATATTGGTTTAAATTTGGATAGCAAAATTGGTCTTTTTCCTTGTAAAACATAAATGTAATATAAAAGAAAGGAATGTAAATTTAAGGATACATACAACATTTTTAAAAGAGAACGAATATATCTATCATTTTATATTACTATCATTATATATACTATAATGAATATTACTACCATTTTTATAATTGGTGGAAAAGTAAAGAAAAAATTGTGTTAATTTCTAATCAACAAAATGGTGATTATCAAAATAAACAAATGAATAAAAAATAATTAATCATTCTTTGTGAATGAATGCAAATTCTTAAACATTTATATCAGTCCTAAGTTTTGCACCCTTATTCAGTTAATTTCATTTTATTAATTTTTTTAAATATAAATACTGAATTTATATAAGTTTGTTTTATCAATTAAGAATACAAATAAAGCTCATATGTTTAGTAGAAATTGTCATAATGATTTTAAATAGTGTAAGTTGATAAGTTATAGTTATTTCAAAATAATAAATTTTATCATCATTATGACATCAAATATTATAGCGGTAAACTGCATAATTTACTGATTAATAAAATACAGAACCTGATTTAAGTCTGAAATTGTCAGACATTGAGCCTAACTTTGAATTGCTTTGTTCTATCAAACAGCCACAAATATCCCATTAAGGGTTTTTAAGAATGTAAAACATAAGAACCAGTTAGTTAAATTTATCTTATTTTCAACTTTTATAGACATCATTTTAGTCTTATTAATGTTTTAAATTTAAGCGTCTCATGATTAATTACAATATTGGCATTTTGCGATATGAAAATTATTTATTATATAAAAATTAATGCTTTTTTTTACTTGTCATTAACGACTACATAGGGGGTTCGTCAATTTTTTTCAGACCTTTCTTTTGGTTCACGAGGAATAAATGTTTGGAAACACTAATCTAGGATAACATGGATCAATTAGTTCTAGCATAAGACAGTCAAAATAAAAATCATTTAATTTAGTTTTCATTTGTGTCACCTAAAATAAATCATTTTTAAAAATTTGTTCAGTTTTAATACCTATCGGGGATCAAATGGCAAATTAACAAAAGTTTCGTACCCCTAGTAGCCGAGCTGTAAAATAAAAAAAATAAAATAAAATAAAATAAACGTTATCATAATAGCGTATTTTTTAAAAACACGTTATTTAATAAACAGCCATAATTTGATAACTGTTTTTAAATAACAGTTCTATTGAATAACAACCATTTCTATTTGCATGAAAAGGTGGTAAAGCTGAAAATTTATAAATTTCTCATTTAGTGTTTACAGATTAATCAAAAGTGTTCTATCAAAAGAAACATGAGGGTAAAGAAATTGGTTAATTGTTTATACTATGAGAAAGTTGTAATTATTGCATATTTGTAGTTCAAAGAAGTTAATTTTTCCAAAATAATATTTTTTTAAAGAAACTTTTTTCTCAATTAAGAACATTTTTAGAAACTCTGAATTTTGGAGAGAAAAATGTCCTCTCAAAATGGTAAATACCAAAAATTATTGAGTGATCTGCAAAATATGACTCAAAAACTTCCACCGTAAGTAGTTTTTAAGTCTTGGAAAAACTTATCTTCTCCATAATTTACGTCATTTTCTTATCAAATTTAAACTTATCATGCTGAACATAAAGTACATTTTAGAATCTGTGGCGCTAATTTAATGAATAAATAAAAATAATAAATAAGAATATTTTATTTGATCTTATTTCATACAATTTACTATCACTATCTTTCCAAAAAATTCGACGAGCTGTAAACAAAGTGTGTTTCCTTTAGTTAATAAATATGTACTTTTGATTCTCCTCAAGGTATGAATGTTTTTAACCATTTTGAAGTGCATTTTAAACTAAATCTTAGATCTAATTATTATTTTAAAATTAACAATATCAACTCACCAAAAATTAAACTTCAACTCACCAAAAATTCAAGTATTGCTATGATATTTTAAGTATAAAAGGGTAATCCTCTCTCTATGTCCTAGTAGCAAAACATGCACAAAAATTATACATTCACTCCTAATTACTGTTAAGCAAAGGTAGATGAATATTGTACTTCAATATTCTGCATATATGTTTGTAAGTGCTTGAGAAGGTCTCCTGGATAATTATTCCTATCAATTACTATTTTCCAGGTTTGATGGTTGCCCTGGCTTTCAGTTAAATGTTTGACCAAAATGTATAGCTACTGCTAAAAGGTGCTATTAAAATATTTTGGCTATCTTGTCAATTGTTATCCTCTGCTACAAACCCTTATAGAAACCTTTTCATCTTAAGTGGACAATGTAATTTATTTCATTTAATAATACATTATGAGTTTTTTATGATTATATTTTCCACTTATCTTTTTTATTTTATTATATTAAATATAGATTTTAATGTACTTAAAATCTATATTTTAATGTTTGTAAGAATCCAAAAGTTTTTATTAAGGCTTTAACATTGCTTAGGCTTAAAAAATTTAAATTAAAAAGATTAAACAATAAGTTCAGGTGAAGTTTGTCCTTTTTTGGATCAGGCACTAAGAAACAAAACTAACTACTTCTGAAAGAAATATACAGGATATGCCTTTAAAACAGCATGATTATAATGGCTGTAAAAAGAGGGGTGGGTCTAATCCCTTAAACAAGTGTGAAAAATGAAATATAAATAAATATTTTAAAAGTCCAATTATGGTCAGCTTCAAGTTACTCCAGATTACATGGTGTTTCATTGTATTCCCAACACTTATAATTTTAAACTTTTAATATTATATAATTTTATTATCTTTTTATTGTTTATTGTTTGGAGATATTAGAATTAATTGTTGCAAACACAAACTTTTTAAATTTTTTTTATTTTTAATATATTTATGTCTGGTTTACTCATTAATAATAATTTGAAAATATGTCTTTTTTAAGTTAATTCATTTCACTTTTTTTTAGTGAATTTCAGCAAAAACTTCCTCAGAAATTTTTAATTGAATTGGCTAATTCTTTATTAGATGAAACTGTGTTTGACATTGTAAAGAATTTAACAGATATTCAACAGATGACAGAAAAAAGTTTATTTGAAAGACGAATGAATCTTGTAAATTCCCATAGAGGTAAGTATTTCAGATATATATATATATATTAGTATTTAGTTCAAATATATATTAATTACCTATGATTTTTTCTATTTTTTGATGTAATTGCAATTTATTTTGCTGTTTTTTTATTATATTAGTGTTTTATGATAAGTACTGAGTAAAGCTAATTTGTGCAAGTAAATTAGTTTAGTTTAAAAATTAAAGTGCTGTAAAAATTAAGATAGTTAAGTTTTTTTTTTTCTTCTCCTTTTAAAATCCTATGCCCAACCTTCGTGCATAAACCACTGGTCTTTGCCGAGCAGAGTAGAAGTAGTCACCTGTCATTTTTTCAAGTCCTTACAAAGGAAAGTCAGTTAAACCAAAATGGTGGAAGTGTGCCTGAAGATAGTCATGTCCTGTAAGATGGAAATTTGCAATGTTCACAGCCCTGTGGAGATTCCATGGGACAGGCTTAGTCAGTAGAAATTCCCAAGTCTTTCTTCTCTAGTGCAATTTTTAATTAGCTTTCAATTATTTATTTTTATACTCTGTTTGAAAATTTTATTTAATAGCATACCGATTGTTTGAAACCCATTGTCAAAATTACATTTAAAATATTTGTATTGTTTGGAACGTTAATAAAATAAATTTTTCTGGAAATTGTAGCTTGTGCTATTTCCACGTGATATTATTAATGATTGAAATGAAAATTTGGATTACAGTAGAACTCCAAATGTCCAAATTATTTGGGACCAAACGCCATTAGGATAATCAAAAATTCAGTTAATTAGATTTATATTAAGAAAGGGCTCCATTTTAATTGTTGTATGTTAAAAATATGAGAAAAAGCTGCATGTATTTTTTTTTAAAAAGAATTTAATGAAAAGGCAACTTTACATTTTATGCTACTTTGCAAATGCTGTATAATACAGTATGTATGCTCAATGATTTAAATGAAAGTCATTGATTTCTTGACATCTCGGTCAATGTTATCTGTTTACCTGCCTTAATCCAGTTTTGGGCAACCAAGTCTTGCATCCACTTGATGGCAAGAATTTGCATGTGGTCACACTTGGTCTGATGCTCCATCCACTTCAAAGCCAGCAAATAGTTCACTAGTTGGTGATCCCATGTATGCTTTAACTTGGTCATTAAGATCATCATCTTTCTCAGCACTTTCAATAAGTAGGACATCATTTGCAATCCAATGTTTGACATATAAACCATTCTCCTATATCCTTAGCACTAACTTCTGAACATCTAGGAATTTTCAAACAAATGTTTCTGAATTCCTTAAATGACATGTCTCATTCTTATATTTTCTTGAACTTTTTCACATTTTCCTTCTCTTCAGTCTAATTTATTTTTTGGAAAATATGAAAGGGATTCAGTCAGATGGAGTTTGGATAATTGAAGTTCTACTGCACTTCATACTTAAAAATTTTTTAATTTTTTCTTTCACAAAGAAGAAGAAATACAATTCTTTTACCTTTTAAGTTGAATTTTTTAAAATTAGGTTTCAAAGTAAATGAAACTTTTATGAATTAAACATATGAAGTGGATGCATTGATTTGCTACATTAAAATTTCATTATGCTGTTAAGGACATTTTACTATATTGTAATTAGAAGCATCAATGTCAATTCCTTAAAATAAATTGATATATATTTGTGAAACATTCAAGCAATTTGATAAATTGCCTTCAGTTAATTCATAATATTTATTCAGAAATATTGAGTTTTCATTCATTTTGAAAAGAAAATATTTAAAATATAAGGTATGAAATTTTGTTATTTTTGTATATCCAAATAAAATTTATGAGAAATAAAATGTAAGAATTTAATTATATAAATATCAACCATAACAAAATGTTTTGATATATTGATTATGCAAAGATGCAAAAGTTAATGAGTGTTTTATAACTGTTATTCACATTTTGAAAAATATTAGTAAAACGACACAGTTGTTAGGCTACTAATTTCCTCTGACATCCATTATTATATGGCTACCATTTGATGCATGAAACAAAAGTAATTTCTTTAATGTTAAGTTTCATGTTGCTGATGAATAAATAGTATACTATTAAAAATTTTTATCATAGTATGATCCAAATTATTAATTTAATTCTAAACTTGAATCTTGAATTAATACTATACTAATTTGAAGATTAGTTTTTGGATAAAATAATTTGTTTATTGTAAATAATATGATAAACTTAAAAAAATGCATATTTGTTATTTCAAAACTCTAATCAGTATCTAATTATATTTGCAAGAGAAAATGTCTAAAAGAATATAATATTGTTCTACAAAACAACCAGAGTTCCTTAAACATGTATGTGCATAATAAATGTTTTGACAACTTAAGTTCAAATGTCATGGAAAACAGAAAGGTTTTTATATTCTAATGTTTTCAAAATAGAATATTTTTCATTGTCATTTGGTGCTTGTACAGTAATGACTTTCCCTTTGAGTACATTGCTTACTGGGTATTGAAGAAACATTATCCTTTTCTCTCATTGATGTGTATCCTTTAAAGGGAATAATGTGCTTGAAGAATTTTATAAAGTACAATGTGATATAAAAATTACAAGTATATATAAACACTTATTTTCAAGGAAAACTTAAAATTTTAATCCTATCCTGTCAGTTTAAGAAAATAATGTAATTTTTTCCAACTTTTTCAAAGTACTGAACCAAATTCTTAGGTTTTATATCATATAATCTCTCTATAATGCATTTGAAATTTAAAAATATTTATGTCTTGATGTTAATTGTCTAGGTTCATACTATGATGAGCAGTTATTAGTCATTTATTATCTTATTTTCAAAATATTTTGCTGCTTGTGTAACTAGAATGCCTTGTTTTTGTCATAGAAGTTTTCATATCAATCTCATTTTGCATATAAATTAAGAGTTCCGAACCAGCAGGCAGAAAACGTTTTATTTTTTATACCACTAAGAAGGTGGAAAATAGGAAAGAAAAAAAATCTACAAACAACATTAAGAAAGAAAATTAACTAATAAAATTTCAATGTATTATGTTTAATTTATATGTATAAAATAAATGAAATTAAATATCATACCTATTCACTTATTTTGTCAACCACTGTTTCAAAACCTGATGTGGTCAATCGTAGTTTATACAAGTTTCAACTAGTCACAATGTGAAACCTGCTTGCACCACTGCAGCTTAACATTCATCACTTATAAAACAATTGTCTATCTACCAGACGTCCATGAGCATCTGTGAAAATAATTCCTGCATATTTGCAATAAATTTACATTTCAGCTTATATTTTTTGTTGAAAAATCAATTTAAGTGTGCAAAATTATTGGGTCTCACTGTTAAAAGGTAAGATTGTGTTTACAAACTTCAGTCACCATTTTTATTTAATTTACTAAAATGGTGATAGAGCAAAGATGTGTTCATAAATCGGCCATTGTGATTAATTGTTTATTTGTTTTACTGTTATGGGTGTAAAATGGCAGCAAAAAGAAAAAAAAAAAAAAAAAAAGAAAGTTTTCCCAAGATTACATTAATTTTGGATGTACTTTCATAGAAAAAGAGTTACAATTGCCTCAGTGCATAATATGTATGAAAATTTTAAGTAATGATAGTTTGCAGCTGAATCGCCTTGAAGGTCATTTGAAGCAACAACATCCACTCTGGTTTTGAGGACAAAAGAGTTTTTTCCTTCTAAAACAGAATCACTCAAGCAGATGAAATTGAATAAATTAGAAAGTTATCACACAGGTGTATTGCAGCATCTCATAGCTTCATTTAAAAAACCATTAATGATAGAGCAAAGTAAAAGAAACCTCATACTAAAACAAGAAAGATAGCAAAGAAAAAGAAACCTCATATAAAACAAGAGAGGCTTCTTTCAAATTAACAGGTAATTCTTTGAATCAAAAGATGGCCTGTTAATTTGAAACTTGCCACTCCTGTTTTATGAGTACCAGCTCCTTTTACTTCAACTTGTGTGAGACAGGCTTTTCTGCTCTAAATCCATCTTGATATTGATAGCGACTAGATAATAGCTTTGGCAAAAACAGAACCTAGAATAAACCAACTGGTACAGAACATGCAATCTCATGTGTCTCATTAGTACCTACTCTTATTTTATTAATTTTTTTTATATAAAAACGTTTATTATTTTAATTCAAACTTTTAAAGTTTGTTTATTAGAAATAAAATTAAAGACTTTTAAGTGAGTAATGTGTAT